>JAMWYP010000239.1:600000-764470 GCA_025563575.1 Acacia pycnantha | reverse complement strand
CAAGCGGTATAAATTTTTTTCGAGTAAATACCCTTTTAGGTCCACTGGAAAACCACGCTCTACCCATTTTGGTCACTAAGTAAAAAAAATGTCATTTCGGTCCTTTTTAGGGACTAAAAAGGATTTTTTGGGAATTTGTGAGGGATTAAAATGCCCACAAAAATGACTAAAAGGACTAAAAGGGACCTTTTTCTTGTTTTTAAGGACTAAAAATGACATTTTTTACTCGGGGACCAAAATGGGTAGCGCGTGTTATTTCGGGGACCAAAAGGGTATTTACTCTTTTTTTCCAAAACATCATTTCAAATCATCGAGTAGAGCAACGGAGCGATTGAGTAAGCGATATGTATATATAAAGCGCCGTAAGTCACAGTTGGTTACAACAACGGTACGAAACCCGCGTGGTTCTAAAGTATATAACAAAGAAAGGCTTATTTGGAACAACAAAAGAAAGTCTTGGTAGGGTCTTCTACTGGGTGCCTTTCCTCTCTCCTCGATCCTCGGTCCTCGGACAGCTATGTTAAGGTGAGATCCGCGCCCGGATCTCAGGTAGCAGTTAACCTCATATTTACATACACAACATATGAACTACAGACAATCATTTCAACAACAGTATATATGCACTTATCGCCCAAGAGCATGCATACATATATCGCCCAATAGCATGTATACATATATCGCCCAATAGCATGTATACATATATCGCCCAATAGCATGCAGATATATCGCCCATAGCAAACGTAAACATATCAACAGTACATAAACATATCACAGAGCTATCAACTACCACATACAATACACCTAGCACATACATGCATACCATAAACATCAGATTAGTGTTACAGTACGCGGACGTACCTTCGTTGTGGAAATTCGATGCTAGCTTGTCGGTATACTGACACGACAGTGAGGTCAAAAGCATGTCAGGGATATCCTATCAATATAACAATGTACTTGTTAAGGATCTATCATTACGACGGACATTTTAGTCAAAATGACCATTTTACCCCGACCCCCTAATTGGCGGAATTTCGCGGCGCTTCGTTACTTTGACCCTAATCTTCCAAATTTTCAACATAACTCCTACTCCAACATAATTTGAAATATAAATCATATTAATTAATTATTTACATCATAACAGGCATTTTAGGTAAAAATTACCATTTTGCCCTGATGCCCTAATTGGCGGAATTTCGCGAGCTTCGCTACTTTGACTCCGACTTCCAAAATTTTGCCAGAACTCTGACTCTATCATTATTTTCGAAATTTATGACCAAAATACCTCTATCATATGATATCTAATCATACTTGGAAGATTAAAGACTAATATAACATTTCTAAATCTAACTACAGAAAGAACTACGACGGCAAGTACCGAAAAACTTACCCAGGAGCTTGTTGTTTTTCCCCAGGCTCCTCTCTCTAGAACCAAAATTCACTTCTTGAAACGGTGTGAGAATTGAAGAGACCAAAGGGGTCTATTTATAGAAAAACTTGAGGACATAATGGTCATTTCCAATTTAATCTAAACCATTGTTTTGAAGCTCCAATCCTAGCCCTCCAAGAGCCTTGGTCGACATAAGGGGCTTATGTGGCAGCCATGTGATGTCATCTGGATGATGTCACAGGTTGCTTTATGCCCTGTCAAGCGGTTCTCCGATCGGTGTCAGATTCGCGTAATCGCGTAAAATCTTAGAAATCGGAATCACAACTTTGAAGACCTTCTCTTTCTCTTCAAAAGTATCTAGGTTAACTTAATTTTTGATTCCATTCGGGGTTCCAGCGGTTCGGTAGAAGTTTCTCGAAAAACGTGCGGATTCTGGAATCAATTTAGGAAACGTCAACCTCTGGACAAAAATCCACCGATTCCAAATATGTCAGGAAATTCTCAACTCATTCCCGGATGTTGGGTTATGATTTATTTTCTTGAATTCTAAATCGTGACTATCGCCTATTTCTCGATTTCCCTATTTCGTCTTATTACTAACTTCTTCTACCGATCTCGGAATTAACTTTCAGAAAAGACCACTTCAAGATAAAAATCTACTGATCAATATTATACCACGACTTTAGAAATCCTGTGTCTGGTTCTCTAGATAGGATCCGATTCCTATAGGTATTTATTTACTTTTTACTATTTAATTAAATTATTATTTATATAAGAGTTTTAACAAAACACTCTTCCTATTTATTATTTTTGCCTTTTTCCACAAAAAGATGTCGGCCCTCACAACAATTATATGTATATATTTTTAATTTATTTTTTATTAATTATTTAATTATTATTTTAATTATTTTTACATAATTTTTCATAATTTTTTCTATTGGTCCATTCTTGTATTTAGGCTTAAAATTACCTAATCTCACTCATTTTCTTCATATTTTCCAATTAATTAGGAAATATATTTTTGCTAATTTTTTAGCCATTACCACAAATTTTAGGGTTTTACATAATTATTCTTGAACTTTCCTTTGTTCATGCTTAAGTAATTGGCCAATAATTACTTAATTAATTCCTTAATAAATCTTTGATAATTTTCCCAATTAGAATTACTCCTTACCTCATAACTTTTGCATTGACATTAGTATTCTATGTCCCATGCATTTTAATAACATTTACGGGGGCATTTTGGTCATTATAATACTTTTTGATCCCCTTCTTATAATTTTTCCAAGTTTATAATTTATTAAATTACCAAAATTAGAGACAATATACTCTCCTATTTCAAATAAATATTTTCTTGCCTCTACTTAATTTTCACAGGGTATTTTATAACAGTAAATATTTTAGGGACCTATTTGCAAACTTCTAAACGTTTTAGGGACCTAATTGCAAATTATTCTTTTTCAAGAGAAACTACCCCAAAAATAAGATAATTTCTTCACAAGATCTTTGAGATCCCATATTCACCTATTTCCAATAGGTATTATTTACTCAATATGATACTTATCATAAGTGAGATTTTCAGGGTATTACATGACCCGTGAGGCTCTTGAGACACTCATTGAATCTATAACTAAGCAAATGTTATATCACCAAGAAGACAAAGCAGACTTAAGGACTTAACAGGTTTAGCGAATTTAGTTTTTTTTTTACACTTTTAAGACCGGTTTTTTGAAACAACCGGTCTTAAAAGTATACTTTAAGACCGGTTGTTTTAAACAACGGGTCTTAAAAGTGTAAAAAAAATAAAAAAATTGACTGGTGGCAATTTCGTAAATATATAGAATACTTTTAAGACCGGTTGTTTTAAAAAGCCGGTCTTAAAAGTATTCTATATATTTGAGTATTGCCACGATCAAATTTTTAACACTTTTAAGACAGGTTGTTTCAAACAAACGGTCTTAAAAGTATACTTTTAAAATAGGTTGTACTTTTAAGACCGGTTGTTTGAAACAACCGGTCTTAAAATTGTTCTATTTATTCTGAAATTGTCACTTGGTCATACTCTTAAGACCGGGATCTTTTATAATCGGTCTTAAAGTCTTCTATATATTTGAAATTGCCATAGGTCATACTTTTAAGACCAAATCTTTTATAATCCGGTCTTAAAAGTGTTATATATATTTGTTGGAAGTTAAGATTTAATTGGTTAGCGTATACGATTATATTGTGCAATTATCTTAATTAAGTTATTAGAGAGATTTTAGGAATTAAGTTAGCAGATCATTGTTTTTTGAATTTCGTAATTAAATTCCTGATTGTAATCATCTTAATTAAGATGTTAGAGTGATGTTAGGAATTAAGTTAGCAGATCATGGTTTTATGAATTTCGTAATTATATTCTTGATTGTAATAATCTTAATTAAGTTCTTAGAGAGATTTTAGGAATTAATTTAGCAAATCATGGTTTTTGAATTTCGTAATTATATTCCTGATTGTAATCCCTAGATTATAGGAACTGCCTAGGTCAGAAGATTATTTACTTATTAGCATTTGTATATAATTTCAATTAAGCGAAGGAATAAATCATCGCATTCTCGGACTCATCTCTGATCAACGTCTTCTCACAATGTTTACGAAATTGCCACCCGTCATACTTTTAAGACCGGATATTTTATAGCCCGGTCTTAAAAGTATTCTATATATTTATGAAATTGCCACTGGTCATACTTTTAAGCTTGGATCTTTTATAGTCGGTCTTAAAAGTGTTCTATATATTCTGAAAGTGACAGGTCATATTTTTAAGACCGGATCTTTTATAGTCGGTCTTAAAAGTGTTCTATATATTCTGAAAGTGTCACCGGTCATATTTTTATGACCGGATCCTTTATAATCCGGTCCAAAAAGTTCTTTATATTTACGAAAGTGCCACTGGTCATACTTTTAAGACCTGATTCTCTATAATCCGGTCTAAATGAGGCGATCTTAAAGCTCTTTTTTGCACTAGTGATTAATGATACAAAAAGCCACTAGAGTCATTCTAATCAGGGCTATTTTAGTCATTTTTATTTTATTTATCCCCATTTTTTATTAATTTATATCATATGGAACATAACTTTTCACTGACGGCTTAGTTTGGACCATAAAATTGTTTTTTATGGTTGAGTTGGATTGGACTAAAATTAAGAATTAGGAAAGAATCTAAAACAGACCTTAGAAAACAAGTGGCTTGGTTTTGGGCTGAACCCCGGGGGGTATGTTAAAAAAATTGACCCTTTCAAAAGTTCAATATAGTTTCAAACCATTTTTTTAAGGGTTAAGGAGCAAATTTATCAATAAACTATTGGCTCAGGAGCACCCAACACAATAAACTCTTATCTGGACCTTAAATACCAACCAACTTTTTAAAACCTTAATTAAGCACAATGACGTTAAGGGAAAAGTAACGTCTGTCTTCTTCATCTCTCTCCCTCTCTCATTTCATTCCCTCTCTCATTCGACATCTTCTTTTCAGTTTCGTCTTCTTCATACTTCTTTTTCCTTTTCTTCACCGGATCCTCCTTCCTCTTCACCGGAAACACCGCCCACTGTTGAACTTCATGGCAAAAATAAGAGGAAACAGAGTAAGCTTTGTTTCAGACAGACTCGTTCTCACCGCCGGAGCTACATCTGCCAATGAGATTCTCATGTTCTGCCTTGCTGATCCTGGTGAAGCTTTCCTTCTCCCAACTCCTTACTACCCTGCATACGTTGTTTCTCTTCAGATTAATGTGTTCTTTAATAATGATCACTTTAAAAAAAAGGACCAGTAATTCATAAACTTTAATTTATGTATTGTTTTTTTTTTAGATTTGACAGAGATATCAAGTGGAGGACTGGGGTTGAAATAGTTCCCATACACTGCTCAAGCTCGAATGGTTTTAGAATAACTCCCTCTGCTCTGGAACAAGCCCTATCACTGAATCTAAATGTTAAAGGGGTCTTAGTGACCAACCCCTCCAATCCTCTAGGCGTAAGCTTGAGCAAAACAGAGTTGGACCTTCCTCCATTACCAGATTTAGCAGTGGGCGGTGTTTCCGGTGAAGAGGAAGGAGGATCTGGTGAAGAAAAGGAAGAAGAAGTATGAAGAAGACGAAACTGAATGAATGTCGAATGAGAGAAGGAATGAATGAGAGAGGGAGAGAGATGGAGATGTCGAATGAGAGAGGGAGAGAGATGAAGAAGACGGACGTTAACGTTATTGTGCTCACTTAAGGTTTTAAAAATTGGTTGGGATTTAAGGTCCAAATAAGAGTTTATTGTGTTGGGTGCTCCTGAACCAATAGTTTATTGGTAAATTTGCTCCTTAACCCTTATTTTTAATTATATTGACAATTAGACTTATTATATGATATTATTTCTTATATATTACTCCCTCTGGTCCTAATTATAGGAACTATTTAACCAATTTTGGAGGGATTAAGGAGAGGAGTTAAATTAGTTAATTTGACTCATTTTCCTAAAATACTCTTATATAAATTTAAAATGACATAAGTAAAAGTGAATTACAATTCCGCCACATATCTCTCCGACCAATTTTCCTTTCCAACGCTTTCTAATTAAAATAATAGTATTGCTATATAAACATATATGTGTGTGTGTTTATGTATGTATGTATACATATAGATCTATCTACACACACATATATAGACACACACCCATATATATATATCTACACACACATATATAGAGAGACACACACACACACATATATATATGCTCCTAATAATAAGTATAATTAGGGGTATTATAGGAAAAAATTGACAAAAGTTAAAATTTTCTCTTATAATTAGAACCAAAACCAACTCCAAAATATATTCCTATAATTAGGACCGGAGGAAGTATTATTTAGAAAAGGTTGGGAAAAAAGTCTCCCATTGAAAATTTTGTTAGTGAAAATGACCTGAAAAATTTTATACACAAAATGAAACGTTGATCTATGAATTTTATACATACAAAGCAATGTAGTTATATTACTCTAGTGATCCCATTCAGCTTTTAAAACATTATTAATTATAGTGCATGATTATATTTATTAACTAAAAAAGATAAATATATTTTAAACTTTGATGATCGATTTTTATATATATAAATATTTCATTGGGTGAAATTCAAACAATATTAAGTTCCACTAAGGATAGTCTCTCATCATAAAGGCATTTTCTACGTCCACAGATTGAAAATGTTGTGTTTAGGTCGTTTGAACTTAAAAGCTCATTCCACTAAAACTAATGGTTAATGAGTAATGATGGATTAAGGCGGCGAGGGTATTACGCTGAGTGTGATTTTGACTACAAATCTGTAATATTTATGATTTCATCATTTGGGGACAGTTGGCGCGTCACCATCGAAGATTTTATTTCTTTAGTCGTAATCTTTCATTATTAGTTTTTGCTTTGAGCCTTGGACTTATTTACCATATCATAAATAGAATATTCTTCTGTTTTCTTTATCATTGAGTTTCAATCCCCCTCATAATTAGCCGGAAATATACCCAAACCCTACTCCCTCATGCTCATTTTATAATATATAAAGAGTAAATACCTTTTGGGTCCCTAGAAAAACACGCTCTACCCATTTTGGTCCCTAAGTAAAAAAAAAGTCATTTTCGGTCCTTTTTAGGGACTAAAGAGGATTTTTGGGAATTTGTGAGGGATTAAAATGCCCACAAAAAATGACTAAAAGGACTAAAAGGGATATTTTTTTTTTTTACTTTTTAAGGACTAAAAATGACATTTTTTCATCGGTGACCAAAATGGGTAGCGCGTGTTATTTCACGGACCAAAAACGGTATTTACTCATATATGAATATGAGTAAATATCATTTCTGGTCCCTGACAAAAAACACAGACCCCATTTTGGTCCCCTGAAAAAAATCCTTTTTAGTCCATAAAAAGGACGAATAAGGGTTGATTGGTGGATATTTTGATCCCTCACAAATTTCCAAAAGGTCCTTTTTACACGGGTGGAAAAAAGGCTTTTAAGACCGGACAAAACAGGTATATTAGGACCGGACCCGCGACCAGTCTTGTTCCAGGCGGTATTAAAGGTCTTCCTATTAAGACCAGACTTGTAAACGGTCTTAAAGAGTTTCTTTTACACCGGACATTTTAAACCTTCGGTCTTAAAAGTCGTACTAAATAAATCTGAAATATTTTTTGTTCGGTCCTAAAACTCAAACTTTAAGACCGGACAAAAACTCGACCGCTCTTAAAAGATCCAAATATTAAGACCAGACAAATATCAATCCGGTCCAAAAGATAGCGGACTCTAAGACCAGAGGACTAATTACCCGGTCTTAAAAGTGGCTTTCAAGACCGGATGTTATAAATGGACCGGTCTTAAAAGACCAACTTTTAAGACCGGCTTAATACCTTTAAGAGCGGTCATAGAAGTACATCCGGTCTTAACATTTGAACATTTAAGACCGTCTTATTTATTTGCGGTCTAAATTTTCCCGAATTTTTTCCCTATTCTGTTCTTTCTGATCATATATATATACACAAATCCACCATCCAAAATAGCACATAAAAGTTGATATACATTAAGCTACAAGCTATGAACATGAATAAATTGAATTGGGAAAAAGAATACAAATATTATCCACCATGAGTTATGTGGCCTCTTAAGTCTACAACAGCTAAAGTAATTTATACAATAAGTTAAGATATAACTAATTACAATCACAATGAGTTACAAATACAGCATGTAAATCAACATACATGTAGTCCAATATATTATTCACCATGCCTTCATCTGATTCCCACCCAACAACGTAACATGCATCCTCTTTTATAACATGCCCCTTTGAATCGGATCCATACAAAAACAAAACAAGAACAAATTCATAGTCAATGATGACATTGTTTAATTAAGAACATAGAATGAATATAATATAGTTAAAACTTTAAAGTTTTCTAAGAATTCTGCATATGAATATTACCTTATGAATTGACTCTTTTATAAAGTGATATCCTCCCATATCCCTTCTTGATGATCATTTCTTATGCCGGGTTCATTATCCTCTTCATCTTCTTCGTTCATGTACGGTAGACCCCTTGAAAAAGGAGTACTCTCAGGAAGACCATAATTTGAATGACTTTCCTCATCAATATCAATGACCCTCTTTCCTTGGAGAGCTACAGACCACATTTTATTTTCTTGATCGGTGATATAGAACACTTGTTTCGCATGGTCTGCCATAATAAAAGGTTCATCTCCAAAACTTCTACTATTGACATCGACTAAAGTAAATCCTAGCCGATCGATCTGAACACCATTATTGACATTAACCCCCTTGCATTTGAAGATGGGAAATCTAATTTTGACATAGTCCACCTCCCAAATCTCTTCAATAACCTCATAATATGGCATGACCGCCAATTTAGGCCTCTTGTCTTTTGAACTGGAGAGGTGCATAGATTCAGCCTCTAACATAACACCACTGTTCTGGATTGTGTTCATATCATCTAGGGACTTCGTGTAAAATGTATAACCATTGATCACATACGAATTCCAACTTATGACATCAACCTCAGGACCACGTGCTAACCATTTCATTGTATTAGAAACACATTCAGATCCCTCGACCTTTTGTTTGAACCAGTTTGCAAAAGTTACATTATGCTCCCTAATCAACCTTTGTTCGGTCATTCAAGCTTCTTTATGTGCAGATATGCTGGCTTGAACTTCATCAACATTATTCAAGATGTATAAGTGCACTTGTGACAATTCATCACGATCCACACTCTTTACCGAAGTCCGTCTTCTACCCCCTTCAGGATGCTGACGTTTTGGAAGCCCAATATGTCTTACTTTGGCCAAATAATTTTGACAGAATTCCATGGCCTCTTCAGAAACATATTTATGAACAATTGATGCTTCTGGCCGGTACGTGTTCTTCACATACCCTTTTAGGAATTTCATAGATCTTTCAATAGGGTACATCCACCGTAAATGGATAGGGCCGCACAACTTTATCTCCCTCACTAGATGAACAATGAGATGAACCATGATGTCAAAAAAAAGATAAGATATCCTTCATTCTCCAATTCATCCAACTTTTCAATCTTGAACACTTTACTATAAACCGCATTGAAGAAGAAACAAAGTCTAGTCAAAACGACCCAAGATCATATTCGGCGATGCCTCGAATAGCTACTGGGAGTAGCTGTTGCATCAAGACATTACAATCATGAGACTTTTGGCCTACTGATTTCAAGTTCTTCATCGATACAAGCCTCTTAAAATTTGAAGAAAACCCAGGGAACTTTTGTGCCATGTAAACACTCACAAAAGCTTTGTTTCTCATCCTTATACAAAGTATGAGAAGCCGAAGGACAATAAGTTCTCTTCCCATATGACCTTGGATGTAAGTCTTCGCGTATTCCCATTGCTTGCAAATCCAATCTTGCCTTCACACCATCCTTCGAACTACCTTGTATGTTGAGAAGCGTGCCAACAATACTATCACATACGTTTTCTCCACATGCATGACATCAATACAGTGCCTCACATCAAGATTGCGCCAATATGGAAGATCGAAGAATATAGATCTCTTCTTCCATATATTTGTTTCTTTTCTACTCTTTCCAGTCTTACCGAAGATGACACTGATATTTTTAACATTTTTATATACTTGCTCCCCATCAATGCCACCGGAGCTTCTTCATACTATTGGCCACCAAAAAAGGCCTTCTTTAATCGACGATATGGGTGGCCCCGTCTAAGAAATCTCCTATGTCCAAGATACACCGTCTTTCTTCCATGTTGAAGTTGATGGTAGCATGTGCCTTCTTCACAAACCGGACATGCTTTATGGCCTTTTACACTATACTGACAAGTTCCCATATGTTTGGAAGTCGTTTATAGTACAAAATATCATGGCTCTCATTTTAAAGACCTCCTTCTTGAAAGAGTCAAAAACATCGACACCTTCTTCCCACAACTCCTTCAAGTCTTCGATCAAGGGCTCAGGGTAAACATCTATGTCATTTCCGGGTTGTTTTGGTCCCGAAATCAACATAGACAGCATGATGTACTTTCGTTTCATGCATAACATAGGAGATAAGTTGTAAACAATCAGGAGTACAGGCCATGAGCTATGTATGCTGCTAAGGCTTCCATAGGGATTCATGCCATCCGTGCTAAGGGCAAGCCTGAGGTTCCTAGGTTCTTCGCCGAAGTTCGGAAATAATTGATCGATCTTCTTCCATTGAGAAGAATCGGTCGGATGTCGAAGCTGTCCATCCGAAATCCTCTCATCTGCATGCCACCTCAGATTTTTTGCATCATTTTCATTCGCAAACAACCGCTTGAACCTTGGTATGATTGGAAGATACCACAACACTTTTGCAGGCCCCTTATTTGACTTGTACCGTGGGGTTTCACATATTGGACAACTTTGCTTCTCTTCAAACTCTTTTCTATACAATACGCAATCATTCGGGCATGCATGGATCTTTTTGTACTCCATCCCCGTGGACAAAGTATTTTCTTAGCATCATAGTAGCGATGCGGCAACACATTACTATCCGGAAGCATGTTCTTCAAAGCCTCAAGCAATTCGAAAAACTCTTGTCGCTCCATCCATGACGTGCCTTCAAGCTTACCAATTTCAATACGGCGTTCAACAATTGGTATTTTTACACCCAGTATAGCGATGTCTCTGCATCACTGCACATATTACCATAGTGTGTGATCGCTCAAAAGCCTCTTCTCCTACATCACGGATAATGTCCTCTATGCGATCATCCATATCCGTGTCATTATCATCAAAGGCCACTTCCCATGTTGAGACCCACTTGACACTTTTTCACCATGTCATACCCATACTGTATAGGTCTTACAAAATCCGTGACAAATTAAATGTGTGTGTATAACTTCAGGACTTAGTTGACTCTCATTCAAACATTCTACACAAGGGCAATAAAACTTCCCCTATCATCATGGGCATTTTGTTTAGCAAATTCTATAAATTCCCTCACCCCATTCTGATATTCAACACTCATTCGTAAAGCACTTATCCAACTGTGATCCATAGTAGAATTCCTATATATAGACGAAAATCATTGATCATACATAATCCGAAAAAATTGAAACTTGCATATAAAATAAGCCAACATCCAAATGCAAATATATGCTCAAAGAATCACTTTTACGGAGGAACGTGCCCATTAAATGCATAACAAAGAATCACTTTTGGTTATAAATGCACCACAGTGAATCCAAGAACCAAAATAAATGCAAGACGAGGAAATTAAATGCATGGGATGAAGGTCTTGTGGACTCACCTGTAGCATATAAATTCAAATGCGTTTGCTGAGTCTTACTTCTCCGGCAACGAACGGTGATATTGCAGACAAGACAGGAAGAGTAACCTAAAAACACTTGTTGGTCAGTTCGGTAGGTCTAAGTGCAAATATAATCTTCAAAAAAAAATATTCATTAACAACAGATAATATCCAAAAGAATATTTCATCGATTTCGTTAAACCCATGAAAAACACAGGCGACGAAGCAACACACAAACACCGGAGTCGGAACCTGAGTAATCACTTTCGGCGTGACAAGAGATTCAGAGTGGGAATTTAATTTTTCACGCGACATCGACACCTTATTTAGCTTTTTGATTTTATTAATACCGGTTAATTTTTAAATGTCCTGGTCCTAAAGATATAACTAAAGTTTAAGACCGGAGTTTAATAAAATGTCCGGTCCTAAAGTTTTATTAGTCATTTAAGTTTAAGACCGGAGTTTTATAAAACATCCGGTCCTAAAATTCAAATACTTTTTAGAACCGTTACTTATAAAATGTATGGTCTTAACAGCCTTGGTGAATGAATAAAATAAAGGAAATTTTTTTTTGGACAAAAAATAAAGGAAAATTATCATCCACAAGATACAGCCAAAAAGAAAAATACTGGAGAACAGCCAAAAAAAATATCAAAGGGTTATGTTCTTAATGTGGTCTTACATTACTGGAGAATGCACGTACACAAGAAAAAAAACAAAAGAAAAAAAGATGAAAATTATCATCCACAAGAATCTGACTGAACATGCTTGGCGATATCGGCGTGAAGAGCATTAATTTCCCGGGATATCAGCAAGTTCTGTCTTAGTTGCTCCACCTCAATATGAATCTCTCATTAGAGGAAAGCGGAGAGGGTCGAGGTAGGCGCGCTGGGGCCAATAGGTTGGAGTGGGGGAGCACAAACCTCTGCATGGTCTAAGGGCTGGAGGGGGCTGGCAATCTCAGGACAGGGTCGGCAGAAGGATCGAGGGGGGTGCGGAAATCTCTTCATTATCGGAAATAACAATGGGTCCAATGACCCGAGACCCTTCGGCCACAATAGGACGCACTCTCGCTGCAGGAGGCGCACCGTATAACGATCTAACCATGTCACGAGCTTGAAGTGTAAGTGTACCCCTACGAGCATAAAAGTTCATTCTTTTCAAAATACTCAGATAGCAGAGTTCCTTCCCTATGTTGAAATGAATGATTGAGTCTCTTCGGCTTCCAAATAAACTTCCCAACTAGGCGTCTCCTCGTATTCTGATGAACTATTCGTCTCCTCGTTAGTATTTTCGTCGTTTCACATTGTTCAGGATGGTTCTCTATTTAAACCCGTTATTACTTTACTTTCTTCACATCCATCTCCATCTCCTCCTACAACCTCCACCGTAATAGCTCCTCCACCACGACGAGGTCCTCCTGCTGGGCGAAATCCTGAGGCACCTCCATATCCTCCTCCGTTGCCTCCGAACCCGAACTTCTGGCAGATGCTGCAGCACCTGATAGCCCGTGTCGATCATATAGACCGACGCTTGGGCCAACTGTTTCAGGTCTATCACGCCGTCAACAACAAGCTGAACGTGGTACTCGACGCCAATGACGTTGAGTACCATACCTCTGATGACGACATCTCCGACCCTTCCCACCCCTCCGACAACGATGGGGAGGATTAGAAATATTTATGTTTTTTTTGTACTACTGCTGCCTCTCAAGGCAGAAAAAAAATAGAAAAATAAAATAAAATTTTTAGATCCCAATCGCTTTCCTTGTACTTGTCTTTATCTTGATGTTCTTTTCTTTTTCGGACAAAAGGAAACAAACAAAACATTGTCCTCTTCGTGGTGATCAACATTAAAAATTTGTAGAATACGGTTAACAGTTAGGACCATACAAAAAAAAATTGTTTACCTTATTTGAATAAAAACAAACAGTGACGATTCTTCTCAAGTTTGGATCATTGTTGTCGTCGATCTTACTTACCCTAGTGTGAACATTTTTCAGTGTCCTTTTCGTTATCTTCTTTCTTTTTCCGACAAAAAGAAAAGGGACACCGATGATGATCTTCACATCCAGGTTAAGTAAAAACGAGGACAACGAAGCACAAAGCTTGAGAAGAACGCCAGAAACAAGGTTGTCTTGAACCCTAATGATTTGTCTGAATACCAAGTCACCAACTCTATTTAAAGGAAGACTATTAGGACCGGACATATAACAAATCCACGGTCCTAAAAGTTAAGCCATACTTTAAAAATAAACGAAAATTTGAAGTTAGGAGCAGACAATTAATAAATATCCGGCCCTAAAAGTTTCGGCAATATTAAAATAAACGAAGACTTTTAAGGCCTGACTCCTAACAAATATACGGTCCTAAAAGTCTAGCCATATTCTTTGGAATTTTACGAAGACTTTTAGGACCGGATATGTGACATAGACTTTTAGGACCGGATATTTGACAAATATACGGTCTTAAAATGGACGAAGACCTTTAGGACCGGACTTTTAACAAATATACGGTCCTAAAAGTCGCGAATACTTTTCAGAGTCTCTTATGGCTCATTAAAACATCCGCCTGTACCTCAAATTTCAAGCACTAAAAAGCTTTATCCACCATCCCATTCATTCAGAAACCCTTAATGGACACACAAGTTGTTCGAAAAAATAAACAAATTTATTATTGAATTACATTGCCTTATATTTACAAATGAATGAATTAGTGGAAAAAATAAACAAATGTATGTACAGAAGGCTATTGTTGCAACAACATATATTATTTACAAATGAATTAATTTAGGACATTAATTATTGTCCTCACTTAGCTTTTCTAAGACTGTTTATACAGATATTCACAAAACACATCGCGTATGTGCTCCACTTCATCATCGAAAATGGCTTTGCACAGGCAAACCTCTGTAACATCAAAGACAGAAACAGAAATAACATATTACGTGCATATTTCATATGTAACATTAAGCCAGTGACTGAATTCAGCCAGAACATTTACCGTTGCACCGATTTTAGTCCTTCCATCCGTCACAATATCATATATGTGTTTGATGACGTATGGGCCACATAAGTTCGATTCTGGCGGTTGCCGACGGGTCTAAAAATAACAATAAATATATATAAGAGCATATATAGCTTACTGACCAAGTTCACATGGCAGTTATGCCAGTGTTCAAATATGTACTAACCTTTGGTTGGAACCATTTAGGATCTTTGAGCTCATACCCATGCTTTTTTTTACCTCCACTTGGAAGGTCCTCATGACACTATCATCAAAATCAAAAATTTATCATTAATGTTCACTGAAAATTCACAGCAGAGATTTCAGACAAGACAATCAAAATGACATGCTTACTTGGTGACAATATGCTTCAACGTAGGCCCGGATCGCCGTGAATGGAGCATAAGAAGATAATTGTGTGCGCCTCCATGTTCATGACGACCAAGCGCCGGTGGTGGCTGAAAATTCACAATGAAGAAAGTACTCAGTGATATATATAGCGAATTAAGTGAATTATATTGTAGACAAGAATTGTGATATGTACAGAGCCGGTGTGGAAACAAGTCCACATTTCTTGGCACTTCACACAACCTCTTTGATATGTACTTTGCCTCAAATCGAGTGGTCCGCAATTGAACAAATTGTTACCAAATTTGTTCATCAATAAATTTGTACTTGTGCCGGGGTTTATGGTCGGGCTTCACCTCGGCAAAAATATACGTGTTAGCTAGAAAGGTCTTAAACTTCCTGAACCGCTCAAGACAATAAGACAATGTTGAGTCTTTCAACTTCTCGAGTCGGGGACGGTGTATGTATGCCTCTGGATAGTGTCCCAAATAGGATCCTTTATTGTGCTTTGGTCCACATTTTTCCACTCATCTGTCAAGAAGCTAACCTTGTTGCGTACTAGAGCGCCGACAAAACTAGTATATGTGGTTTTATTAGGATCGAAAGGTTGCAAATTTTCATCAAACCGAATCTCGAGCTTCGTCCTCGAATTCCGACTAAGGAAACATCCTCATTCGTGTGCCGCTTCTACCACGGCGTGCACTGCACGAGGAGGCTCATTGTGAGATGAAGAGGGTTCGTTCTGACCCACACCAGTCAAACCAGTATCTGGACTTCCAAGAACACGAATGGAATCATTTTCACCGTCCATTTTCAAGACAGTAAGAGAGGAATGCCTGAGCAAATGAGGGAGTAATAGAGGCTAACGGTACGTGGGGCGAGGAAGAGAGGTAATGCAACAAGAAGGGTTTCGCAACGTGAACAGGGGTTCGTTCTTCAGTGAGAAATACAAAAGCTTCCGCGCGAAGAAACATTTGGCGTCTCATTTTTAAGACCGGACAAATGAGTATATACGGTCTTAAAAGTTAACCTTTAAGACCGGTCTTTCTAAAACTCCGGTCTTAAAATTAATTATTTTTTTATTTAAACTTTAGTACAGCCTGATTTTACGACCGGTCTTAAAAGTCTAACTATTAAGACCGGTCTATCTCTATCTCCTGGTCTTAAAATTAATTAATTTTTTATTTAAACTTTAGTACCACCATATTTTAAGTCCTATCTTAAAAGTCTAACTTTTAAGACCGGTATTATAAATGTTCGGTCTTAAAACTTTAATACATTTATATTTAATTTTTTCCGTATTATTTTGGAGTGTAGAAAATATAAGTCTGGTTGAATGAGATTTCTCCATAAAGTAATTGATATTTCAATTTTTTTAATAACATTTTTAAGACCGGTTGTTATTTTAACAGGTCCGGATAAGACCTATGAAAAAATGATCCAGTATAAGAAGTTCTTTATATTTACAAATCTGCCACCGGTCATAGCTTTAAGACCGGTCATTCGATAGTCCGGTCTAAATGTGGCGGTCTTAAAGCCCTTTATTGTATAAGAAGTACTTTTTATTTACAAAACTGCCACCGGTCACACCTTTAAGACCGGGGCGTAGATGATCCGCTCTAAATGAGGCGGTCTTAAATCCTTTTTTTTCACTAGTGTTAGTCCCATAAAAACGACGAATAAGGGTCGGTTTTTTTTTTTAGGAACCAAAATGGGGTCCGTGTTTTTTGTCAAGGACCAGAAAGGGTATTTACTCTATAAATAATACTCCCTCCGGTCCTAATTATAAGACAACATTTGGGAATTGGTTTTGGTCCTAATTATAAGACAACATTCTAATTTTTGTCAATTTATTCCCAAAATACCCCTATTTTTTTATTTAAGTGTGTTTGATTTGTTGTGAGTATATGTATGTGGATGTGTAGACTCTTCCAGTCAGTGAAACTTTTAGATATATCTGTGTGTGTGTGTGTGTGTGTGTGTGTGTGTGTGTGTCTACACACAAATATGTGTGTGTGTTGTAACATCCCGTTTTCACAAGCAGTATAATTTTTTTTTTCATCAAACATAATTTCAAATCATCAGAGTAGAGCACCAGAGCGATTGAGTAACTGATATATATACAAAGTACCCATGGTAGCATGTCTTGCTGTTTTAAACAGCGGTACAAGAGTGTTTCAAAAGTAATATACATGACAGAAAGAAGTCTTCAGCCGGGTCTTCTATGCGGCCCATAGGGTACATTTACAACGATCGGACATAAGGTATACATATCAGATATGTATGGCAATAACAATACAGTCGGAGTAAGGTTAAGGCACAATGAGAAATGTACATGATCAGATATGCACGGCAATAACAATACAGTCGGAGTAAAGTTAAGGCACAACGGACAATAATACAGTCGGATGACAGACAATCATACAGTCGGATGACAGACAATAGTACAGTCGGAGTACAGACAATAGTACAATCGGAGTACAGACAATAGTACAGTCAGATGACAGACAATATCCACATATGCATACAATAAACATCAGAGTTAGTGTTACAGTATGCGAACGTACCTTTGTTGACGGTATATGGTATTTCTGGCGGAATACGATAAGACAGTAGGTCAGAACGTAATCAGTGATATCCTATCAAGAAAACAACACATCTATTAATGATCAAACATTATGACGGACATTTTAGTCATAAATGACCATTTTACCCCTGACCCCCAATCGGCGGAATTTCGCCAAAGACTTCTTACTTTGACTCCAATCTTCCAAAATTTTGCCATAACTCTTCCTCCAACATTATTTTCGAAATTAATACCTTAATTACCCCTAAAACATGATATCTAATCATACTTGGAAGATTAAAGATCAAAACAACATCTACTCTAGAACCTCAAGAACTACTGAACTAAAGACTAGAACCGAAGAACTTACTCGTTGAAGAACTTCACTACAACTTTTCCAAAGCTCCTCCTTCTCTCTAGAATCTCTCTCTATTTCGAAATATGGGAGAGGATTTGGTGTGAAAAATTATGAAGGAAGTGAAGGCTATTTATAGAGGTTTTTAGTGCACTATTCATACTTTACCAGACGGATTCGACCGTAGGATCGCACTTCATTGAAATGGCAACATCTTGGCCATCCAACACACCTCCTTACATCATCATTCAAGACCATGATGTCATGCCAATGATGTCACCCATGTACTTTGATGATGTCAATTACTTCCTCAAGAAGTTTTATACCGATAAAGTCCCTGTTCGGTGTCCTAATCGCGTAATCTTGTAAAATCTCAAAATTCCAGGAATATAGCCCTGAAGATATCTTTTTCCTCTTTCAAAATACTTGGGTCAACTAAATTTTTTGATCCCATTCAGAGTGTCTCCGGTTTCGCTGAAGATTTTCGGATATCGCCTTCGGTTACGAAAACCGCTTCGGGTAACGTCAACTTCTGGACAAACATTCACTGATTCATAATATGTCCAGATGTTTACCAACTCATTCTTGGATTTCAAGTTATGGCTTGGTTTCTATAGGTTTTCATTTATCTGATTTGCTTTTTGAACATCAGATAGATTCACAGTCAGTCTAGTATAACCCTTTTCGGTTTCGGAAACAACTTCGGAGACAGCCTACTCCGAGCTAAAAATCCACTTGTTCATAATATACTCTGACTTTAGAAACCTTGTTCATGGTTTTCTAGGTAGGATTTAATTTCTATCGGTGGTCATTTATCCTATTTGCTTTTTCACAATTATATTAATATTATAATCAAAAGATCATGATATTTGTTTTGATCCATTCTTATCCATTTTGGCACAAAATTTTCGGCCAAACACACCTGGTCCTTTTTATTTATTTTCTGATTTTATTTAATTAATTAATTAATATAAAATAATTATTTTATATAATTTTTTACAAAATTTTCCTATTGATCCATACTTGGATTTAAGCTTAAAATTACTTAATCTCATATATTTTTCTTAATATTTTCCAATTAATTAGCAAGTGTAATTTATGCTAATTTTAGCCATAAACATTTTCTCAAAGGGTTTTTACACATTTACCCTTGGATTTTCTCTTAATCATGCTTAATCAATTAACCAGTAATTATTCAATTAATCCCTTACCAATTGTTGATAATTTTATTAATTAGAACTAATCATTATCTCACAAAATTTTTACTGACATTGGTATTTTACGCTCCATGTAAAATATTAAAAATCATGGGGTCAATTATGGCCCCACAATACTTTTTGATTTTTCTCCTTTAATTTTTCCAAGGTAATAATTTAATAAATTACCTAAATTAGGGACAATATTCTTCCCTATGTCAAATAAATATTTGTTTGCCTCTTTATAATATTTTCAGGGTATTTTATAACACATAAATATTTTAGGGACCTATTTGCAAACTTTCAAACGTTTTAGGGATCTAATCGCACATTATCTAATTTCAAGAGAAATTACCCTAATAACAAGATAAATTCAATAAAGGTGTTTGAGACCTCATATTCACCTATTTTTACTAGGAATTATTTACTGAGATTTTTAGGGTTTTACATGTGTGTGTACATGTATGTCTGTGTGTGTGTGTGTGTGTGTGTCTACACACAAATATATATAGACACACACACACAAAAGGACGTACCTTCTTGAGGACAATGGGGGCCATGGCCCCCCAAAAAAAAATGTTGTTCATAAGTTTTAAAAAAAATTAATATCATATAAAAAAATATGTTATCTTATACATTAGAATTATTAAAATACTTTTATTATCCATTTGGCCCTCCAAATATTTTTTTAAATTAGTTAATAGGTATACATTTGGCTCTCCAAATATCTTTTTAATTAGTTAATAGGTATACATTTGGCCCTCCAAATATATATTTTTTAATTAGTTAATGAGTATATATTTGACCCCCCAAATATTTATCTCAAAGCCTGTCATTGCACACACATGTGTATATACATCTATGAATGTATGTATGTATGTATGTATGTATGTATGTGTGTGTGTGTGTGTGTGTGAGTGTGTGTGTGTCTGTGTGTCTGTGTATATATGTATGTATGTATGTGTGTGTCTCTACACAAATATATATAGACACACACATATATGTGTGTGTATACATATATGTATATGTGTGTGTGCTCGTGTCAATATATATGTGTGTTTGTGTATATATATACATATACAAACATACACACATACATATATATACTATATGTATCTTTGTGTGTGTGTGCGCGTGCATATATATATGTGTAGATATATGTACACACATATATGTATATATAGCAAGACTATTATTTCAATTAGATAACATGTAGAAAGGAAAATTCTAAGTCAGAGAGATATGTGGCAGGAGTTGTTAATTCACTTTTACTTATGTCATTTTAAATTTATACAAGAGCATTTTAGGAAAATGAGTAAAATTAACTAATTTAACTTCTTTCCTTAATCTTCCCAAAATCGGTTAAATATGTCCTATAATTAGGACCGGAGGGAGTAATAAAAAAAAGACTTAGATGTAATAAATAAGTTAAAAAAGGGAAAAATTAAGATAAAGGACCTATAGAAAATAATATTTACGATAAAGGACCATAAAAATTGTAATTATTTAGAAGGACCAAACATCATAATATAAATTTAAAATTACTAAATTTCCCCTAGTCAAATCTCTTGTATTCATAATTAAAAAAAAAAAAAAACTAAAACTAAAAAAACTTCCCATCATGATATGATCATCTCTTTTTTTCCCAATATATTATTTAATTAGCAAGGGTTAAACTCATATTTTTATTAATTTTTTTTTCACCAATTTATATCATCAAGTTGCACGATTTATATTATCAACATTCATATCAATTAAACTCTTTTTATAAAAATAAAAACTGAACTTATTTCATATTTTTTAGGATATAATAGGTTAATTAGATTTTTAAATTTTATTAACATTACATGAATTTTTTAATCCACATAAATTGCTTCTCCAACAAAAATAAATCATACAAACTATCTTGGTTTAACATATATGATAAATTATAAAAGACCTTGACTTTTATTAAAATTATATAATTCCATTATTAATTAAAATTTTGTTGATTTTTTTTAAAAAAAATTATAACTTTTACAAATTGATGAATGTGTAAAAAAAATTATAACTTTTACAAATTGATGAATGTGTAAAAAAAATTATAACTTTTACAAATTGATGAATGTGTAATTTTTTTCCATACATATATATTCAAGTTATGAAAAATAAAAATTGAAGAAACTATTTTTTAATTTAATAAAACTTAAAATTTTGTATTAGTTTTAAAAATAGAATGTGGAAGAGAATGTAGGAGTGAATGCAAAAGATTTTGTTAAAAAGATTTTGCATTATATTTTTACATTTGGTTCTTCTAAATAATTACAATTTTTATGGTCCTTCTCCATAAATATTTTTTTCTCTAGATCCTTCATTCTAATTTTCCCTAAAAAAAAAGGCAACGTATTCTTTAAAGATTATCCTTAGAGCAATTTTGGTTAATTTAGAGTGAGAAAGGGAAAATCAGATTTTCTTGCCGAAGCGGGCGTTTGATTTGCATTTTCTAGCTGAAAATAGTTTTCAGCTGAAATGAAATTTCAGTTGCATAATTGAAAATGGGTTCCCTTCAAAAATGGTGGGAACTAATATTCCAACGCCTAGGAAAATGGGCTAAAGACACAAAAAGCCCCTGAATAAAACTGTTGATGTAACATAAGTGTTTAAGACAAGGGCAAAAATGTCATTTGACCCATTTTTCTATCTTATTTTCTTCAAATCAAACAAAATTTTTCCTATCAACTCATTTTTTTATGATCCTTCCCATTTCATTTCTTTTCTTTTCAACCCTTTTTTTGAACCAAACGGGTTCATGAAGAGAGAGTAACACTATCTATGTCTTGATTGGAGGGCAAAGAAGGGGATATTTTTTTTATAAGCAATTATTTATTTTACCCTTATAGAATTTAAATAAATATTTTTTATTTTACAAGTATATAAATTCTTATATTTAAGATAAAAACAAATCTCTCTATTAGTTTTTCGATTCATAACCTACTTTTCAATGTGAAATCAAGGGAGCAAGACCAAAAAAAATGGCAGAGGTAGATGAGAGGATCGCACATGTGATGATTAGAAGGGAAATGGAGTGAGCAACAATTCCACATTAAGTGGGAGCAAAATTCCACAGCCATTTTGAATAAAGCAAAATTTGAGTTATTATTTATTGTAAGGTGGGAAGCAAATCATTTTCCAGACGCAACTCCACTTCTTTCGTTTGCTTTTTCTTGTTTAAAATAGGGGAAAAAATACAGTGAAAAAAAATATATAAACGTACGTTGTAAAGTGATGAGTCTATTTCCAAAACCGATCCATCCACCAATTCTCTCTCTGAGAGTAATTTCTTGTTGTGATGATGAGGAATAAAAGACAAAAACCCAACTGATCTTTTTTAGCAGCCAGCCAAGCCATCGTAACTCTGGTACGTGATTCCTTTTTGAAAGTAACTTGTCCTCTCTCCTTGTCCACATTTACATGTCAATTTTGTATTTTCTGTATTTGTTTCTTAATTTGAAGATATTTTTCTCTTTCAAATAATTCCAAAATTAAATGCGAAAGTCGAAAGATCAGGGTTGGTGGAATATGGAGGCCCTTCATTTTATATGGATCTCAACTATAGTTCATTTGGGTTTATATACATAGTGGAATAAGATGGGAAGAAAAATTTAAATAAAAAAATTTACAAATAGTAAATTTCTTATGTACCGAGGTAAAGGATATTTATTCTTTATAGTCACCTTATTCAACTGGCGATAGTCAATGCATAGTCTCAGGTGTTAGTTCCCTATGTGTTTTGATGATTAATAACAATTGTAAACAAGTATGAATGTTTTGATAAGCCAAATGAGTCAAATACATTCTGCCATCGCCAAACTCGAGCCTAGATAGGCAAGCTCGAGTTTTATGCTAACAGAGAGCATATCAGGCTATTTCAGCATGTAGAACTCGAGCCTGAATATTTAAACTCCAGTTTGACAAACAAAGAAGAGTTTACAAAACTTGTAAACTCGAGCCTGCTATTGCAAGCTCGAGTTTTTCCTTGGCAGAGAGCTTCCAAGTTTTTCTTCATTCACAAACTCCGAGTTTATGCTCAAACCTCCAGTTCTCTCGATAAGCCCCGATATAAACAAAGTCGAACTCGAGCGACATTATGAACTCGAGCCCTGTCATTGAAAGAGAATGAAGCAAATGTACAAACTCAGAGTTCATATTTGAGCTCCAGTCCACTTTCGAATGACTAAATCTTTTAGGCATGAATAGTGTTAAACTCGAGCCTAATCACTAATGGACTCGAGCCTGCCTAGTTTGTGAAATATGATTTTAGGTGCTCGCCCGACAAATACTCAGCGATGCTTCAAACTCGAGCTGTCTTCATGAACTCGAGTTTACATGATGAGAAAATTTACAAACTCCGGGGTTTACATCAAACTCCGAGTTTGCCCCTCACGAAGATGAACTGATACTCAAAGTGCCTTACGAACTCGAGCCCGACTTGGCGAACTCGAGTTTTAGTCGGCAAAGACAAATGATCGTTCTTGATTTCATCCCGATTAGTTTGAATTACAAACTTACCATTTCTATGCGAATTGATTACATTCATTTAAAGGATTGATCATATCTATATTTAACCACTCTAAATCCGAAAGTTTCGGGTATTAGTTGGGTCAATCAGCATTGATTTCACTCGACAATCGAACCTCTACAATGAAGAAGAATTCACGCGTCGGAAATCAATCATCGAAATTCAAGAAAGATTGTGAACCCAACGGCTATAATCCTCATCAACTTGAATTTCAAATGAAGAATATGCAGAATTGAGAAGTAACGGTCACATAACAATTGGCCACTATATATGGAACAGTTACAAACTTCAAAGATACAAGAAATCAAGCAGAAACGAAAAGCAAACTCAATAGTTACTCATACTTTCAGCTTTCTTTCTGTATTGTGTTTGTGATACTTAGAGCCTCAATGTTTATCAATATCTACTCTGTGAGAGAGCTGTTATACATATTATTCAATCATTGTAATAATCTCAAGTCAAGGGGACTTGAAGATTGGGATTTCAGATTACAACTTGTAAGGGGGAGTGTATCCTAGAGAGAGGATAATTCTTGAGTACAGAGTCTGTATCTGAATTAAGTGATGGTAGAAAAACCCAGAGAGTCTGAGGACTGGACGTAGGTCAAGAGTTAGGACCGAACCAGGATAAACTTTCTGTGTCAAGCTCTTATTCCCTATCTCTTTACTTTCAGCTTCATCTTGGGTGCAAGGTTAATTCAAAAGATTTTAAAATCCCCAATTCACCCCCCTCTTGGTGATTTCCTTTCATTTTCATCAGGCTCCCATCTTTCTTCTTCACAAAGAGCACAGGCGATCCCCAAGGAGATACATTGGGCCTGATGAAACCCTTTTCCATCAACTCTTCAATCTGCTTCTTCAATTATGCTAGTTCCGACGGAGACATTCGGTAAGGAGCTTTAGAGATAGGTCCGTTCTGTATAGAGATCAATAGAAAATTCTACTTCTCTCTCTGGGGGTAAACCTGTCATCTCCTTTGAAAATACTTCCGGAAATTCGTTCACTACTTCGATTCCTCCTATCCCCTATTCCACTTCTACTTGAATGGAGAAAAACACCATTTACGCGGGACAACCCTTACGAATAGACTTTTCAACTTGTACCACAGACAACAATTGTGGTCTACTATGACTCATAGAGTCATCCGCAAGAGATATAGTATTTCTCTTATAGTCAAGGATGACGTCATTTGCTGACAACCAATCCATTCCTATTATCACGTCAATACCCTTCATGGGTAGACAAACAAGATCTATATTTGAAGTCCTACTATCAAACTCAATTATACAATTTAAGCAAGCCCTAGAAGTTTTCACCAAAGCCAAGGGCGGAGGCACACTAGTGCCTATGTGGGCAAGTGAGCCCATAAAAAATTTAAAAAATATATATTTTGTGAAGGAATCTTATTACAATAGATCTGGTTGGATTAATTGGTTAAAGCTTTCGCCATCTGTGTAAAGATCCCGGGTTCGAACGCCTTGCTTATCCCTTTTTTTTTGTCAATTTCATTTTCTCAACCCTCAACTCTCACGCAGTCACGATCCGCCATTCCGCTAATTTCATTTTCTCAACTCTCAACTCTCTCGCTTCGCCCCCAAATCAATCCGCCATTCCGCCCCCAAATCGTTCAAATCGTTCAATTTCATTGTCTCAACTCTCACTCTCCGTCCAGCCAAATCAATTTGTCCCCAAATTGTTCAAATCATTCAGCCAAATCGATCCGCCCCCGAATCATTCAGCCACGTTGCCGCTCCTCTGTCGTTGCATCGTGATTTTCGATCCACCCCCATTTCTGGGCATTTATAGGCAAATGAGAGGGTATTAATTTTGGGACATTGATAGAAAAACTGCAACAGAAGCCAGTGGGCATGCAAGGTATGCTATATTTTCTTAGAATCAGAGGTTAATTCTCGAGAATCCTAAATCCGTTCTCGAGAATTACAAACTGTTTAAATCTGAAATACGAAGATTCTGCTAATACTTGAGAATGCAATCCTATTCTCGAGAATCCTCCCAACCACCACCAAAGATCTCAATTTCAATTACCACCTCAGGTTCAAGAGTTGAATGATCGATTTGATAATGTCAATATCAAGTTGCTTGAGTGTTTGAGTTGTCTTGATCCTCGTGATTCATTTGCTAATTTTAACAATGAAAAGTTGATTGAGTTTGCTAGATTCTATCCTTCGGAGTTTGATGAATTGAAGACAAAGCCAGCATTTTGGTTTGCTTGCCCACCTTCTAGTTATTATAATTCTTCATTCTTTCATTTCTTATAGGTTGTAACATGTTCTTTAATCTTGTCAAACTTTTTCCTTCCAGAAAATGTCGACGATACAATCTTAATGCATTTAAAACTTTCCTTAAAAAAAATTCGGGGGCGCTGCCCTCGAACCCCTACACTAATTGTGCACCCATAAACTCTAAATCCTAGCTCCACCACTGACCGAAGCTCCCGCCGGTGTAGAAATAATCATACCAAAAAGCAATTCGCACATACTTAAATTCGATCGAGTCACACAAGCATACGATATAAAAGAGTGTGTAGCACCCAAATCAAATAAAGCTTCAACTTCAAGGCCTTGGAGTTTGAGGATACCTTTAATCAAATTTGGTGAAGCACTTGCCTCTGGTGTGATAGTGCGAACACTTTGCCAGGAACGTAGTTCTAGCATTATTGGCTCCTCGAGGCTCTTCCTCGCGAACCTGGAGATGTGTCCCGGCTTTCCACACTTGAAACATGTCACACAATGTCATTGGTGTACCTTTCCACACTTGGCACACTTCGATTTAGCGGTGCTAGCAACAGGAGCTATGGATCCCCTATAAGAGTTCTGTCCTCCACTAGATTGACTCCTTTGAGGTCCACCAGAATGATTTCTTGATGGTTGACTAAATTGCATATTCACACCGCTGAAGTTATGACTATGCTTCTTAGTGATTCCCCCCGTAGGTCTCATGGGAGGTGTAGATCTGGCTTAGAATCCCTTCTTCTTCTCGCCTGCTTCTAGCTATCGTGCGTAATTTGTCACATATCTCTTCGAAATCCTTTATTCCATCAAGGAATGGTGACAAAGCCGTTTTAGATCTGGTCTAGCTTTCTCCACTAATCGAGCACACATCCATTTAGAGTTGTTTTGCAAATACTTGCAAAATTTAGACAACTCCAAAAAGCGAGTAATTAATTCGTCTTCGTGTAAATCCTCTTGCCTGAATGTAAGGAATTCAGCCTCCTTCTCTATTCTGATTGAAGGGGAAAATAATAATTCTCTAAATTTTCTTTAAACTCTTCTCAAGTCATCTCGACATTATCATTTATTTTTGTGCTTTCCCACCATTCTCGAGCCGCTTTCTGCATTAATTGCTCAGCAACTAGCACCTTTTGTTGAGAGCTGATCTCAATAACTCTAAAAATATTTTCCAAATGCTTTAGCCATTCTAGTGCTTCGATTAGATCTAGCTTCCCCTCAAACATTGGAGGAGTGAACTTTCAGAATTTTTCCCAAACCTCAGTAATAGGTGAAGGGTGATGCGAGAATGGGAACGCTACCGCCTCTTGATTCGGTGCAAGTACATCGCCACCCCTAGAATGATCATCAAGGGGAATGGTTTCCCTAATTGGAATCTTCTCCTTCCCTTGATTACCACCTTGGCCTCTTCTCTTTGCTAGTTCATCCTCGTGCCTATTCACTTTCTCTCTTACATCCAGGATTGCAGCCGTAACTCCGCTAAAATGGCATTGGTATCCTGAGGAGGGGGACCATTTGGTAGAGGAGGCGGGCTTGAATTAGTCCTTCGAGTTCTCCCCATTCTTTCCTCCTACGATTATCCCTATAAGGACACTAAATAAGAAACAAGTAGCTAAATAAATTCTAGATCTAAACGAAGGGAAGTGCACATGTTATGATATTTATTTTGCCATGACTTCTAAAAAGTTTAAAGAAAATCATTTTAGAAAATAAACGAAATTGTCATGGAACGTTTAGCTTTGATACCAAAAATTTAACACCCCAAATTCAACAACTGAAAACTTAGCCAAAATGTTTGAAATACCTCCAACAGGGATGATCAATATCCAAATCATTAAATTACATAACCATTTCAAATAAAATTCATAATACAAAGTCAAAATACGTTTTCCAAAATATTTCAAAGTCAAATACATTGTGGAAGTCCTAGGGTCATGGCAAATAAAAATAGCATAATATAAGCTACAGGAGTACAAAAGAGCCTTCAAAGCTCACTCCATAGGTGTCTTCCCTTGCTCCCTACTAGAATGTTCACCTAAAAAATGTTAATATAGGATGAGATCACACGTCTCAGTAACTACTGAAAGTTTCTACCGTACACAAGCAAATTATATATGACAAAAATAGGAGTTGATTACCTATATATATATATAGACACACATATATTGTAATATCATAATTTCTCATAAAAAAATTCTTTTGCAAAAGTAATAATCATTATGTCAAATTGTAAACTATACAATTATACAATATACAATATACAGCCTCCCTTATATCATCGTCCACCCTTGTACCGCTGACTGGAGCCATAGGCTAACATATAATCCGACAGAAACTCATTCATTTGACTGGATGGTTCCAAGCTCACCAAAACCTAAGATGCACCCGGAACCAAACATTTCATAAAACCTCATCGGATCAATTTGTCATTTATGAAATTCGGGACTAAACTATCATTTCTGAAATTTGGGGCTAAATTGTCATTTCTGAAATTCGGGGCAAGACCGTAATTTTTTGTTGGGCCCAAGATGTAATTTTGGTGGGTACAAAACTGTAATATTCAGTTTTCATAATAATAATAATATTATAATACATAGACATATAAATCAGTCTATATAAAAAATATAATTTATAATCATACACAATTTACAAGTATATGGAAGAATATTCAGAGTTACCTGTTACTCGCTAATTCCCAAGTAATCACCAAAAGCAACTACCAGTATCCCCAAATAATTATCTCTACGTTTTCCCTCTCTCCTCTCTCTGTTTTTCTCACACTTGCTTGCTCTGCCTGAATACGTATCCGAAGGTGTGTATTTATAGTGGTTGAGGAGGGGGTAATTTGGGTGAAATTGGGGGTAGTTGGGGTGAATTGGAGGTAGTTGGGTGAAGGGTAGTTAGGGGTGAAATTGGGGGGGGTATATGGAGGTAAAAGTTATTACTCCCTCCCCCTTTTTCTTTAAAGCTGACCACGTTTCTAATATGCGCGCGCGCACACATAATATTTTACAATATGTTAATATATTATAATAGTAAAAATTATTATTATTATTATTTTATCTAGCATTAAAAAATTTTACTCTTATAATGAATTTTCTTGGTAAATTAATTACCATTAATCTATTCTAAATAAATTTCAGGATGTTACAGGAATAAGGATGGACGATAATATAAGGAGGGTTTTATCTTGCATATTACATGTTGTGATGTAAATAGAGATTGATATAATGATGATTCAATGTGAAATCGTTTTGTATGAGGATTATGATATATGCAAGTATATATGTAATCAACTCCTTCTTTTGAATCATATGTGGTTTGCTTGTGTGTAGTAGAAACTTTCAGTTGTTATTGAGATGTGGATTAATCTCATCCCATTATATTAACTTTTTTTTAGGTGAATGTTCTACTAAGAAGTAAGGAAAGCGTCTGTGGAGTGAGCCTTGAAGGCTTCATTGGGCTCTTCGTGCATCTTTATGTCACTTTATATTTAATTTCCATGTGACTTGGATTATTTTTCATCCTAAAATATTTCGGTTGATAAATATTTGTTTGAAACTAAACCTCTAAACTAATATTTGAAAATATTAAGTAAGTGTTGTTCAAGTTTTGTTGAGATTTGTTGAGATAGAGTCTCTAAGCTCATAAGTAACATTTAACGGATTGAATGTTAAGTATATAAGTCGTTTTGAATGAGGTGTTACAATATATGTTATATATAAGTAACATCCATTACTTTAGTGTAGGGGATACAATAGATGTCTAAGCATCATACTTACATATATATATGTATGTATATATTATATACATATATATATATATATGTATGTATATATTATATATATGTATCTATATATATATATATATGTATATATATATATACATACATATATATATATGTATGTATATATATATATGTGTATGTATATACATACATACATACATACATACATATATATATATATATATATATATATATATATATATATATATATATATATATAGCGAATGCAATGAGGTTATATGCTCAAATATAGAAGATAGTTATATGTATGTATATATTATATACATACATACATATATATATATATCTATATACATACATACATATATATATATATATATATATATATAAGCGAACAGCCAGGTTATATGCTCAAATATAGAGAAGATATGGGTATGACGATACTAGAACCAACCATCAAGCCTCAGGGTTTGACCAAATATGATCCGGGTCATGGAAGGATACCTGTCCTCTTTCATACAGGAATACTTTTACAGAGAGCTAAAATCTCTCAGACCTTCCTCCTTCAGATCACATTCAGCACAACCTTCCTTCGTTTCCTACTGGAGGCGTAGCCAAAACTTAATCTTATGGTTTTTATATGATCATAACCAAACCTTAACCCTATTTGAACATATAACCGTGTGTGTCTTACAGGATCATGACAGACGAACTGCTGATAATATTACTCCCTAATTTGATCCCCTTAGAAAATTAGAAACTCATACCTTAGATTTGTTCCACAGATATATGAAGTATGCTTCAAAGAAAGTAATGATAAAAACTTGGAATTTTATTTCTCAAACACAAGAGCAGTTGTACAAGAGAGTAGTGAATTGAGTGAAATCTCAAACTCAGTGTGTAGGTGTTGGTTGTTCGTGTCTTGCAATGTGAGATTACATGGCTTTATATAGACAGTCGGCATTCCAACTGCTTCCTAACTCTGACATACACATTTACGTAAAGTTATAAAAAGTCTAAAAGTCTACAAGACCTATAAAAGGCTACCTATTGTACATTTATTACAAACTTTACACCTAAGGTACTTTACATTTAATACAAGATAAGTCTTCGTAGCATACTTCCAATTTTGCACATTTCTACTTCTGCACAAATAAGTCATATAAGCCAAACTGTACTTTTTTTTTTCAATTTTCGTTTTTTTTTACTTTTTTCAAACTTTTGCCTAGTGTCGGCAAAACTTGCACCATACACGTTGCACCTTCATTTATACTTCTCTGCTTCAAATCTTTAACCTGTCAGCACTTTGTCGGTGTCGGCAAGCTTCCTTGTCTTCTTCCACTTTACTTCAAATCTTCAAAGGACACTGAGATCTGTCTCCGGATCTTCAATATCTTGCATAGCTTTTTCTCTTTCCTCACAATTCTTACACCTGTGATTAGAGTACTCTGCCAAAAGATTACATATCTTCTTCTTTGTTTTTTCTGAATTCTCCATCCTATTATTTCTCAATCTGTCATACCATTACACGAACAGTGGTTGATCATGCGAAGTCTTTCCAAATGCTGCGATTATTGAAGTCATTCCACAATAATAAACCCATTGCTTTTCACTTTTAATTGCTCTGGTCATTTCTTGGAATATAATATGATAATTCTGAGCTCTAATATTAGACATTTTGTTCTGAAATTCCTGGTCTTCTTCAATATCTTCTTTGATCTCTGCTTCCGTCTCTATAGGTTTCTTTGTTGTTCCAAGTCGAATTAAACTGATTGGAGGATAAAATTTCTCTGGTGTAATCTCTGCAACTGTTGAATAAAATCTGATGTATACACTGTGTTGGGTTACAACTCCAACATATATTTTCACTGCTTCTTGTAAGGCTGCTGGCAATTCTTTGATTTCATTGGGTTCAGGATTATTGGGTATATAAATGGCATGTAACATTCCATATTGGTATAAGGTTCTGATTAAACTTGGTGGAGTTCTGGGTAGGCTACAACTTTGTTAAAGGCAAAATGGGAGGCATATTTGACATGTGGATCGAAATTTCCATGTTTCCGAGTCTTACTAACAAGGGTTTTGAAGTAAAGGTATTTAGAATGAGTGTCAAAGATTTCAGTTCTTGTGATTCTAGGGATCGAGGTTGAGGTTTCAACTAGTTTTCCTTTTTCTTTTCTACGGGTTTCTTCTTGCATTTGGGTTTTTATGATTTCATTGAAAGGGGTTATAGTTTGAAGTGTTTGGGCAGTAGGCCCACTAACATTTTCTTGGGTAGATGACCCATTTCTAGTTTGAGTTTGGGTAGATGACCCAATTTGAGTATATGACTCATTTACAGGGCTTAATTCCAAGTCAGTTTGTATTGCTGCTGACTCAGCACTTACATTTCTTTTTCCATTACCTTCCAACTTCTCTATTCTTTTGAACAGAGTTTCAACTTGTTGGTTTAGATGAGCAATACAGTTATAATTTCTTCTCCTTTTTCATTTTCATGATATAAAGCTGCACCCCAATATTGATCAGATGCATCAGTATAAATTATCCATTTTACATCTCTTTGTAAAGGTATTGTTAATTTTGGTAATTTTTGACAAGTTCTCTTCAATTGTTCAATTATTTTAATTGTTTCATTATCCCATTTCCATTCTGTCTTTTCTCCTGCTAATTTAGAAATTTTTGAAGTTAATTTTGTTAAATTTGGAACATAATTTCTAACTTGGTTAATTAATCCTAAAAATGCTTGTAAATCTTTTTTATTTGTTATCTTACCAAATTCTAAAACTTTTTTACTTATATGATCTTGTAATTCTATTCCATTTGTGGTTATTATCTGTCCTAAGAAAGGTATTTCTTGCTTTCTTAATATTGATTTTTTAGGTGATATATTCAAACCTTTTTTCTTCTATTAAATCTACAAATTGATTTAGATGTTTTTCATGTTCTTACGCATTATCCGAAAATATTAATATATCATCTATATATATTACAGCAAAATCTCTTATAGGCAATAACAATTTGGATACAAATTCTTGAAATATACTAGGACTATTATGATATCCCATAGGTAAAATATTCCATTCGTAATACCCTAAAATATGACTTAGGGTAAAATCATAAAATGAGTAAATAATACCCATTAAAAATAGGTGAATATGAGGTCTCGAGCACCTTGTATTGAGTTTACCTTGTTGTCAGGGTAATTTCTCTTGAAATTAGATAAATTGCAATTAGGTCCCTAAAATGTTGAAAATTACATATAGGTCCCTAAAATACATTATGGGTTATAAATACCCGTGAAAGCTATAAAGGAGGCAAGTAAAAATCTATTTGAAATAGGGAATGATATTGTCCCTAATTTAGGTAATTTATTAAGTTACAAACTTGGAGAAATTGTAGAAGAATACTCAAAAAGTAAGGAAATGACCGAAATACCCCGTAGATGCTAAGATAATGCGGAGACATGAAAACAAAAATGTCAATACAAAAGTATGAAGGTAATGAGGTGTTCTAAGTAAGAAAATTATCAACTTGTGATAATTAAGTAATTAAGTAATATTGGGCTAATTACTTAAGCATAAGCAAAGGAAATTGGAGATAATTATGTAAAACCCTAAAATTAGTGGTTTTTGGCCAAGAATTAGTAAAAATATATTTAATAATTAATTGTAAATTTTGGACAAAAATAGTTGAGTTTAGGTATTTTTGAGCCTAAATACAAGTATGGACCAATAGGGAAATTTTGTAAAAATTATATAAAAATAATTATTAAATAATTATTTTATATAATATTAATTAATTATTAATTAAATAAAAACGAAAATTAAATAAAAAGGACCAGATTTTTGACCAAAATCATGAGTTCAAAATGAAGATAAGAAGCAATGGAATAATATCATGATATTTGTAGCATTTTTGCGAGATGTTACATTATTTTAATATATAATTTATTATGATGAATAGTAATTAAATAATTAGGAAACGGATCCTATCTAGAGATCTAGGAATAGGAATTCCAAGGTCAAGGTAAAATATTGATCAGTGAGTTTTTACCTTCAAGTGACCTCTTCCGGGTGAATTTTTCTCTAGAGATTGGTGATTCCGAAACGCGTTTCGTAACCTGACCGTACGGACACGTTTTTTCGAGAAACTTCGTGAACACGGAATGCCCTGTATGGAATCAAGGTTTAGATTAGAATAGAAATTTCTAGTAAGTAAGAGGAGATCTTCAAAGTTAGTTAACCGAAATTTTGAGATTTCTCCGAAAGTACGCGATCGGACACCGATCGGAAACTTATCGGTAAGAGCTGACTTCTTGAGGAAGTAAGTGACATCACCACCATGACATCATGGCTTTAAATGATGATGTCAGCTGCCAAGTGGCCCGGTGAGGATCGTGACATGTGGCAAAGTGCGATCCTGGCCAGATATCCGATATGAAAAAGTAGTGAATAGTGTCACATTTTCTTCTATAAATAGCCAAGTTTCCTCTTCATTTCTCACACCATTTTGAAGAGCAAAACCGATTCTAGAGAGAGGATTTTAGAGAGAGAAGCTCTGGGAAAAATTACAGCGAAGCTCTGGGTAAGTTTTTCTAAGCCGAGCTTTAAGCTTTCGTAGTTCTTTCAATAGTTAGAGTAGTAATGCTAGAGTAGCCTTTAAATTTTTCAAGTATGATTGGATATCATATGGGAGGGCTATTTTAGTCATTATTTTCGAAAATCATAATTACGTCGAAGTTAAGCGAAATTTCGGGAAGAAAATTTGCTAGAGTAACGAAGTCTTTGCGAAATTCCGCTGATTAGGGGTATGGGCAAAATGGTAATTTTTACCTAAAATGCCGCTTATAATGTCAAATCACTAATGAAAGTGATATTACCCTTATAGGATATCAGAAATCCTGATTTGCTTGCCGATTCTGTTGCCCGACGAGCCATTGTTGAGATTTCACGATTTTCCGTAAAAGTACGCTTTTCGTAAAACGTGCTAGAAATACCGTAATCCGTCAACGAATGTACGTCCGCGTACTGTAACACTAACTCGATGTTTATGGTATGCATATATGTTGTGGTATGTTTATGTACTGTTGATATGTGATAACTGAGGTAAGTACGTTCGCGTACTGTAACACTAATCTGATGTTTATTGTATGCGTATATGTACTATGTGTAACGTATGCCTATTGTGGTAATTGTTAGCTCTGTGATATCTTCATGTACCGTTGTTATGCTTGCGGGGTATTGGGATACGATTGCTAGGTGTGAAATGCTAGGTGTGACACGATTGCTAGGTGTGAAATGGTCAAGCTAAGTGTGACACGATAGCTAGGTGTGACGCATTTGCCAAAGGGATTATGTGCTGTCTTTCTGTTGTTATACACTTTTGAACCACACGGTTTCTGTATCATTTGTATCCTTCCGGACTTACGGCACTTTATATATACATATCAGTTACTCAATTGCTTCGTTGCTCTACTCTGATCATTTTGAAATGATGTTTGAAAAAAAAAAACTTTGTACTGCTTTTAAAAGTCGGGATGTTACACATTCATACAAACCTTCAAATACTGAAAGCTGTATATTTTTTACTATCTTCTTCCAATTTGACTTGAAAAAATCCTGATTTACAATCAAATTTGCTAAATATTTTCTTTCCTCTTATAAGATTAAATAATAATTCCATTTTAGGTATCGGGTATCTATTTCTAATAGCTATGCTATTCAATTTCTTATAATTTATAACCATTCTACTTTTTCCTCTTCTTTCTTCACTAAGTTTTTTAACAATCATTGCGGTGATGAGTATTCGAGATCTACTTTCTCTTATCGATTATATTTTTTCATTTCATTTATATGCATTACAAATTCTTCTTTATCCTCATTTGTCCAAGGATAAGGTTTACAATTTATTTCTTTACTATAATCTTTTAATTCTATTTTTGCCATCGGTTTAGATTTTTCCCAATGTATTAATGGATTTTCACTAAAATTTTCTAATATTCTTTGTTCTATAGATTTTTCTTCTCTTATTGTTAACGTTGCTAACATGTGTTCTATTCTTCTTGGTTCATTATTTTGTAAGAATTGCACTTCTTCTTTATGTTTCTTCTTTTGGAATTTTTCATCTTTTCTTTTATAAGGGCTTGTTATTCTTACTCCTATAGCTTGATGTTTACAAGGTGTTGTTAACACTAAAGCTTTTTCTATAAAAGTAAAAGGATAATATTTTTCTAAAAAATCTAATCCTAAGATTATATCACATTGAGGTTCATTATATTGATTTAATTCTTGAATTTTTAATTCATAATTTCCTATCTGTACCATTACATTTTTTGCTTCTAATTCTATCATATGTATTTCTCTTCCTGCTGATTCCATTCTAATAATTCTATTTTTCTTTTTCCACATTTCAGGTGGTAAAACATTATATTTTGCTACTGTTAGATTTGCTCCTGTATCTACTAAAGCATGATATTTTCTAGCTCTATATTTTTCATAATTAAATTTTATCAATATGTAATATAATGGTCTTTCACTCATATTCTTGATAATACTTCCAAATGATTTTTAATCACCTTTTTTACACAATTTCTTTGTCCTAAAAATTCGTAAGCTTCTTCTATCTGTTGTAAAGCTTGGTTTGCTATTAATGGATTATAAGGTTCTTGTGCTTCCATAAACCTATTATATGCTTCTAATACTCTTCCATATTCTATTCTGTCTACATCTCTTATTAATTTAAGTGCTAATCTAAATAAACTTTTATCTATAGGTGATATTTTTGTTTGCACATTTCTTCCAAAATATGTTATTCTAGGTCTTTGATTCATACTCTAGATAATAATTCTAATTTTTCTTTCAAGTGGTATTTTATAGTTTTACATGAATTCATTCTTCTTCTATTAAGATCAAAATAATCTGGCATGTGAATAAAATTTTCAGTTGTTAATCTTGATTTATATAATTTAATTTTTGTTCTTAATTTATTTATTAATATTCTGATCAAAGTTACATCTGCATCTTGTACTATTGTAGTTTCATCTACTTCTAATGTTTGATTAAATCTTTTATATAAAAATATCATTTTATTTCTATTTTCATCCCATTCAATACTTATGTCTTCGTAAATCATGATAACTTTGGTATTATAATTGTTTGATGATTTAGGTTTATCATTATTCTTGTATCTTGGATTCTATATGGTTTTACTAATTCTAGAAAATCTTTTCCTAATATATCTTATAATTAAATCCTAAATTTTCTTTTACTAATAGGTTCAAATTGATTGTATCTCTATTATTAAATCTTAATACTACATTAGATCTTGTTTGATTTCCTTCTAATATCAAATTATCTTCTGTAAATCCTATGTCTATTTCACTTTTTTTAAATGTTCATCAATTTTTGCTATAACTTCTTTCCATGACATATCAGATTTTACTTCTAATTTTATATAAATTTCACTTTGAGGTCTAATTTCTCTTAAACTTGAACTTATTGGTCTTTCTGCTAATAAATTTCTTCTATTAAAATTATCCATAACTTCTTGTGTTGTATCTATTGTTCTAAGACTTAAACTTCTGCTATGTGATGGCCTATTATATATATTTAATATTGGATTTTCTAATGTATTTATTCTTAAAGATCTTTGTCCTACTATATTATTTGTAACAATTCTTCTGGGAGTTTGTACATAATAATCTCTAGTATTATCTAGTTCTAATTTTAACATTTCTGGGATAGTGATTCTTTTTGGGTCAGTTTTAATTTCTCTTATTACAGGCATAAAATATTTATCTATTGTTATTTTATCTTTATTTTTGTTATATATTTTATGTTTGTTTGAAAATACTAATCCTATCATTGTTTGTTATACTTATACTTCTAGATCCTGGTTGTAATCTTACATTATGTAAATTATGATATACTAAGATTGATTTATCCATGTTTTCTTCTGCTCTACTAATTGCAAAATTGGTATTTAAAGTAAATTTTAATTTTTGATATATTAAATTTCCTGCTATCATTCCTAAAATACTATCTTCAACATTACTAATTATTCTTCCATCTGTCTAAATCTTTTTCTTTTATTTTATCATATTGTTCTTTATTAAATGTTATTCTTCTTTCTATTGAATTTTCTTCAGTATTTACATATTCTTCAAATTCTTCATTATTTGTAATTTCATTATTTTCTATTTCTTGTGCATTCATCATATTTATATATTTTTTATTTTGATCTAAATATTCTTTTTCTATTTCTTCTTCATCTTCGAACTTTCGATTCTTCTTCTAATTCTTCTCCGATTCTTCGCTCATATTCATATGTTAATTTGTATATTTCTAATTCATTTTCTATAGGTTCTTCAAATTCTATTAAATCTAAATCTAAAGGTTCTAATTCTAATTCTTCAGCTTTTTCTAAGATATTCATTTTTCTTTTTGATTTTGGTTTATCACAATTTGTTGCTATATGTCCTAAGTCTCCGCAATTATAACATCTACATTTATAAGGTTTTTTATTATTTTTATTACTTCTTCTTCTTTTAAAATATTTATTTGGTTTAAATTTTCTTCTATTAGTGTTATATTTTCTAAAAAACTTCTTTTTTGGATATTTCTTAAATTTGTATATTTTTCTTTTCTTCCTTTTCTTAGATAACCATTTGTGTTGATTACATCCCCATTTATGTGGTTTTTCTAATTCTGAGCAATTTACCATTAATTTATTCAATTTATAATATTTAATATTTCTCCATGCTTCTTTACATCTTTCTGATAAGTATTTTCTTAAATATTCTTCTCTTCTTCCCATTGTATCTATTATGTTTACAAAATTTGGATCTGAACTTTCCATTGCTTGTGTATATTCTTCTACTAAGTTTTCTGAAATTAATCTTGGTAATTTTCTATAAAACATATCTAAATAAAATTTTTGTTTTTCAGGTTCTACTATTTTTGCTTCATAATAATATTTTTATATTCACAAATATATTGATTTATATGTGTTGGATCTAAACTACAGATCTCAATTTCATGTAAATATCTTATAGCTTTTAGAATTTGTGTATATTCTACATTTTCTACGTTTGTTCCTACGAATTCATTTTTAAAACATTTTGATATTTTGCTAATATTGCCGCATATAAAACTTCTCTTCTTTCATAAGCTGATTCTTCTAATTTTCTGACTTCCATTCTAAAATCTAATGATCTTCCTTCCCACCAATGAAGTACATTTCCTAAAAAGCTTGCTTCTATTATCATGTTTACAGCTTCTGGTTCTATTCTTCTATTTATAAGTGCTATTAATTGAGCTTTTCTCCATTCTTCTATCCTTCTTTCATTATCTAGATTACAATCTAAATCTAACCATATTCCAGAATTTGGGATTTGCCTAGTTTCATATTGTTCTAGTGGAGGTGGTATAAATTCTTTTCCATATGTTTTAGGTTTTTTATAACTAATATCAAAAACTGCTTTTGAAATATTGCTTAAATCTTCTCTTACTAAATTTCTTTGTCTTCTTATTTCTTGTTCTCTTGCTCTTCTTTGAATTTCTGGTGGATCTATATGATTTCTAGTTGATGTTTCTTTTTCTTGTTCTACTCCTGATTGAGCTGATTGCATATTAATTTGATTTTCATCTATTATTCTTAAATTTTGTAATTCTTGTGTTATTTCTTCTAAATTTGTTTCATCTTGACTCATAAATCTTTCTATTTCATCTTCTTCTGAATCTGAATTTTCATTTCTACTTTTCATCATTTTTAATTTTCTAGTTTCAGCATTATTAAATATAGCTATTAATTCTCCTAATTTATCTTTTGTTTCAATGTTTTTTAATATATAATTATTTTTATATTCCACTTTATATTCATTATGTTCCTTTTCTTTTTCTTTATTTTTATAAAACTGTTCTAATTTTCTTAAACCATCTTTAACATCTATTGTATTTTTATCCATCTTTTCATAAATTGTCCATAAATTATTATTAATTACATTTTGGCCTTTTTTAATTTCTTCTGCAATTATTCTAGTTTGTTCTACGTTTTGATTTACATTTTGGTTTTTTATATTAAGCACAGTAACATCTGAATTTTCCCAATCATATAAAGATCTCATCATATTTATTTGAGGATTATTATTTATTGGTTCTAATTTTTCATATATTCCTAAAGCCTTTTTTATTCCTTTAATATCATTTTTTACTTCTTTTAAATCTTTTGTATTTTGTTTTATTTCTGTTTTTATTTCATAAATCTTTTGTTCTAAAGGTTTTGCTAATTCTCTTAATCTATCTTTTTGATTTTTAATATCTACTTTTTCTAAAATTTCTCTAGTTTCTTCTGGTAATTGTTCCGTTATTTCATCTAAATTAAATATCTGTAATAAATTTTCTATATTTAAATTTATATAACTTCCTAATTGTTTCATCAAATACATATTATTCCAATTCATCTGATTACATGTATATTCTCCTTGTCCTCCTAATATAAAAGGGGTAAAATTACAATTTTCTTTTTCTTTTTCTTGCAATAAATAAGAACTATTAGGTAACTTTTCATATTCTATTTCATACATTCTAGGTTCTAATTTTTTAATTATGTTCATTTTGCAACTACTTATTACAACTATCTTACAACTATAGCTTGTACAAATAAAACACACAATAAGATTTCTCTTTCTCGTGAAGCATATCGCTTATTACCGCAACTTCAGAGGATACTTGAGAAAATCTCCAAACAACAATATATAAAACTCAACAAATTAAAGCAAGGTAGAGTAAACTTCAACAATAACAAGAGTAAAGGGATCAAACTTCGGTTTCATATTATCATTAATCCACTGCTTACCTCTATATATATATATATAGATATGCGGTATGGACCTTAAAATTATAGAGGGGGGCACAATTGGCGTGGGATTCGGGGGCAGCGCCCCCGAATTTTTTTTTTTTTAAGGAAAGTTTTAAATACATTAAAAAACACAAAAATATAAACAAGAAAAAAAATATATCAAAATAATATTTATGAAATCAAGTGAATACTGATGATGTAATAAGAGAGACAATTATTTTACAAACCTGTTATTTAGAAAAGCAAGGCTAAGTACCTAGGTCCGCCCTTGTATATATGTATATATAGATATATATATATATATGTATATATATCTATATGTGTGTGTGTGTGTGTGTGTATATATATATATCCAAACACCCTTTATATGCCAAAATTAATTGCAAATCCTAAATCATGGTTATTTCAAAAGTTACCAAACAAACACCCACACATGCTTCGGAAAAAAACACACACACACACATGCCAACATTAATTATTACTACTCAGTTAAATTTTTTTTTTAAGAGATTTAGGAATTTTAAGGTTTTTATTTTTATCATTTTTTCTCCAAACTAATTTGTTTTACTTATAAACTAATATATAATCCAATAATACATAATATATACCATGATTGCATAACCAAGAGAAGAGTATTTGGTTGTTCTTTAGCATGGTAGTAGGGTTTACCATGGCAATATAATGATAACCAAAAGATTGATAATCCTCATTCATACCATTTTGGTCCTATTTATAAATCAATTTTAACTAAATCTCATATGCCAAAAAGAGGTAGTTAACTCAATAATTATGGGGTAAATTTTCAACTTTGCCCTTATTTATAATTGAATATTTTTTCAACTGTTTCTTTTCTCTCTATCTTCATAAGTATAATTAATATGGGTAAAATTGTCACAATCTCATTTATTACATAAAATTGACTTATAAATATAACTAAAAATTTTAGTCAAAATGGACTTATAAATAGGATAAGAGTGATACCTCCCCCCATTACAACCTCATTGCATGATTAAAAAAGTCCAATTTATCCTTTAGTTTTTATTTGTCTTTATTTCACTTCACTCATTTAACCAACCACACTATGCTACAACCTCCCCTCCTTCAATGTTGTCACTGCCACTATCGTCACCACCGCCACCTCCACCGTTGTCATCGTCGCCACCTCCACCGTTGTCACCGCCGTGCCTCTACCTCCTCCTCCATTACCGCCACCACCCCCCATTGTTGTTGCCTGAACACCACTACCTCCTCCTCCTCCATTGTTTTCGCCGCTGCCACTACCTCCTTTTCCATCATTATTGTTGTCATCACTCGACATCGCCATCGCCACCGCCACACCACTATTACCGTCACCTCTACCACCACAACCATCGCTACCAGATGATCCTCAGTGAGATACTATGACGATTATGATAAGGCGATGCGATGGCTCTTAACTATTTTTTTTTTATATACAAAGATTATAGTCAAGGTAAAATAGACTTTTTGTGATGTATCAATTTAAAATCATTATTAAAAAATGACTAATTGTACCTCACTTAAAAATAAAACTATATACTAGCCATGTCATTAATTTTGCATTCCATTGCATTGCATCACAATACATTGCATTGTAGGGTGTAATAAGATCAAATCAAATAGGCACTAAGTCTTTTATTTAATGTTTACATGAACATAACTGAAGTCATGAAACCACAGCAATCAATATGGAAAGCTACGGTAAAATATTTAAAAATGGAAAGGTAAGGTACAACATCAATCTTTCTTATTCAAATGAAGTGACAAAAAAGGCATATTTTACCTTTGGCACGCAATATTACGTACGTTAGCTACTATTCTCGACAATAGTTTACCACCTATATTTTACATTTTTTTCTAATTAATAATTAATTACAACCCCGTTGCATGATTAAAAAAAATCCAATTTATCCTTTAGTTTTTATTTGTCTTTACTTCACTTGTCTCGTTTCACCTACCATATCATGCCACAACCTCCCCTCCTCTACCATTTTCGCCGCCACTAACTCCTCCTCCACCATTGCTGCCACCGCCACCTCTAACATTGTCGCCGTCACACCTCTACCATGTGACGATTATGATAAGGAAGTGTGATGGCTCTTAACTATTCTTTTATATAAATATTATATTAAGGGTAAAATAGACTTTCTATGATTTATCATTAAAATCATTATTAAAAAATGACTAATTGTACTTTGCTTAATCATTAATATTGCATTGCATTCAATTACATCGCATTATACTGCACTGCAGGATGTAATGATATGAAATCAAATGAACCCTAAGTCTTATATTTAGAATCATAGAGAGTATGAACAAGTTGGCAATTGTGACTTACGAGGCTACCATAATTTTGGTTTCATAATTGATTTTGGAATGCACACACAGTATCTAGTAACTTACGAGATATCAATGATTTTGTTTTGTGTTTACGATTACTTTAGGCATGTATAAAAGTGTTTGGATAGTTTTTCAAGAAAACCAATTTTGTTGGATTGAATTTATAATCAGTTATATATGGTAAAAACCTTGATTCTATTAAAAGTGATCCAAACATAACTAATTCTAAAATATATTTTTGAGATAAAATATTGGTATAGCCATAAGCTATTCAAAGGATTTCTTATAAGAAATTGTTATAAATTAATTATATAATCAATTTTATAAATTACGATTTAAGAAAATCAATTTTATTTTTTTAAAGACCGAAAGAAAATCAATTTGAAGCGCAACACGCATAGTGAGTAGTGACACAACAGAATCAGGTTTTAGTTATAAGCATCACTAATTTCCAAACAAGGAAAAAAAAAGCATCTCTAATCATAAATAATGATGACAAGAAAAAAAACATTGTTTTGCATTTTACTCAGTTTGGGTCTCAAGCTCCATCATTTCAGTGGGCCCAGAACAATCATGTTGGACCGATTATTGCTGAAACTCAGATTCCTCCACTCCTCCCCCTCACATCATTACCTCAAAACCCTTTGATTCTTTTTACAGGAAACAACCATCATAACTATGGCCAATGAGAGTTGGCATAGATGGTAAGGGATCCAGGATTAAGCCCTTGGGTCGTGGGTTCGATCCCTCTCGCCGTCGCTTGAGACTCCTTTGGTAGGCGATCTCGTAAGTCCCAATAAGTGCTCATAGAGCCCGGGCCGTGCCCTGGCCTTGGTGGGGGACGATGTCGAACCCTCCAAAACTTTTATGTATCCAAAAAAAACCATCATAACTATGCTGTTCAAAACAGTAGTGTAAAATATATATTTTTATTTTTTTTAATATTATCATCCAGTATTTAGTTCAGGATTCGTGACAGCTCCGTCTAACATAAGTGTCTCCTTGGAACTCGAACTCGAGACCTGGAGGAATCTATAGAGGCCTTATATCGTTAGATCAACTCTATGTTGGTCAATTTATTGAGGGTCCAGACTAATCTGGATCAAGCCGGGTAGGATAACATGGGCGGAAAAGTTCTACCACCAAATATTTAACACTGCTACATTCTCAGAGCTCGAACTCAATACTTCTGGTTAAGTTGGTACAATATATATTTTTATTTTTAAATATACCTTCTGATAAAGAGATGAAAAATAGTGTAAAAAATTATTGTAAATAAATAATGAATGACGTATATTTAATGTTTAATGGGAATAAAAAAAAAATAGTCTCAAATTTCAAACAAAAAAGATGACCACTCCTATAAAAAAAATTGTCCTCCCGGAAGGAGTAGTGATTTCAGGATATATATTTCTCCTAATATTTATTGTTTATTAATTGTATTTATTATATTTTTTAATCAAAATATAAAAATGTTTTGGGCAAAATTATACATTCGCCCCGATGAACTTTATATTATAGATATAGAATCTCCTTAAACTTTGAAATTTTGATATGAGTCCCCCTAAACTTTTACATTTATGCTGATAAATCCACCAGCAGTAGTTTTGTGTTTTTTCTCCTGCCAGAAAATAGTAATTTTGTTTATTACGTATCTACACATATATATTAAAGTTTAGGCAGCTTATATGGCTAATTTCCCAATTTGCCCCTTATTAAATAACTATTTACCAAAATGCCCCTGTCAGAAAACTATTTCCCAATTTGCCCCTGTTAGAAAACTATTTCTCAATTTGCCCCTGTTTAGTCGACTAAAACGCGGGCAAATTTTTTTTGAGACCCCGACATTTATTCGACTAAAAAACTCATTTAGTCGACTAAATCATTAAAAAAATAAGGTTAAAATTTCGGAAGGCCATAACTTCTGGCTCGGGAGTCTGAATAAAGTGATTCTTTTTTTGATTCCACATAACTTTTTGAGATCTATGCACTGACATAAAAATTAACTTCTAGATTTAATGAAGAGAAAGGAGGGAAAATAAGTGATTCTTTATTGTGCAGAGATATTAACAATTCATTAAATATAATCAAGTGATTCTTTGATATATATATATATATATATATATATATATTGAACTCCAATAAAGAATTTATTTTTTCATCCGTGAGTTATTCCTCTTAAATGAGGTATACTTATACAGATGAAAAATTAACAGCAACTAGCAATAAAGCAGGAAATAATCCTAAATCAACAACTACTAACTAGGAAGTAGGAAATAACCCTAACAACTGCTTTGTGAATGTAAAATGAATTAAATAATTATAATGTTTGATTCTTTAGTTGAGTGGTTATTTATATTAAGTACTACTATTAGCATAAGTGTTAATTATAAAATGGACTTTAATGACCGCTTGGATTAATTTCAAAAAAATATTTTTATGAGATAAATATATGAAAGAAGTTTTATCTTATAAAATATCAAAGTGATTATTTTAAAAGGTTTAGTACACCTCCTTAATGCAATTTAATTTAAATGTCATCCCATTTGTTACCTGGTTTCTTATATATATTTTTTTAAAACAATTTCTTACTTAAGATATATAGATTGAAAGCGTATTGGGCATATTTTTTAACAAAAAATTTATCTCATCAACTTGACTCGCAAATATATGTGTTTCATCTCTTATTTATATATTTTTCAATTTTACAATGAATATTAATATCAATTCTGATTATATTTTATTTTATTTTATAACAATTCACAGTCTATTTGATTAGAGGGAAAAAATCAACATTCTATTCCAAGCATTAAACTTTCTTTCAATTCATCGTTTTGTTTTAGAAAAGGGAAAAGTAAAAATCATATAATGGTATTTTTTTTCATAAATCAACTAAAAACCACACTTTAATTTATGAAAATTGGTTCAATTGATTTGTATTAGTTTATAAGATGGAGTCAATTTTCCATAATGAACCATAAAATTAATGAAGAGTTCTGTTGCCTTTTATTTCTAACTAATTATTATATTTGAAAGATATCATTTCAATGTTTCATGTATAGCGTCACACAGACAATATTCTTTTATATATATATATATTAAAGAATCACTTGATTATATTTAATTAATTGTTAGTATCTCCTGCACAATAAAGAATCATTTGTTTTTCCTCCTTTCTCTTCATTAAATCTGGAAGTTCATTTTTATGTCAGTGCATAGATCTCAAAAAGTTATGTGAAATCAAAAAAAGAATCACTTGATTCGGACTCCCAAGCCAGAAGTTATGACATTCCGAAGTTTTAACCTTATTTTTTAATGATTTAGTCGACTAAATGGGTTTTTTAATCGACTAAATATCGGGGGTCTCCAAAAAAATTTGGCCCCGCGATTTTGTAATACCCCAAAAATCCGTATCATAATATGGTAATTTTATAGATTATGAACTTGAAGAAATGGAATAAGAATGCTCAAAAAGTATTGAAATGACGAAAACACCCTTGTAATTTCTAAAAAAATGCAGAACACATGGAAACAGAGAGGTCAGTGCAAGAATTACAAGGTAATAGGGTATCCTAATTAAGAAAATTATCAACAAGTGATAATCAAGTAATTAAGTAATATTGGGCTAATTACTTAAGCATAAGCAAAGGAAATTCAGTAATAATTATGTAAAACCCTAAAATTAGTGGTTTTTGGTTTAAAATTAGTAAAGATATAATTACTAATTATTTGGAAATTTTGAGAAAAATGAATGAGTTTAGGTATTTTTAAGCCTAAATACAAGAATGGACCAATAAGAGAATTTTGTGGAATTTTTGGAAAAATTAAATAATTAAATAATTTAAAAATAATATAAAATAAATATTAAAAAATAGTTTTTGGGCCAGCCGAAAAATCAAAAAAATAATAATAATAGGATAACGTTTAAAATCACAAACTTAATAGACAAGTTTTGTTATATTATTTTAATATTATAATTAATTAAAGTTATATTATTTTATAATATAATTTAAAGTGGTGAATAGTAATTTAGAAATTAGGAAACGGACCCTATCTAGAGATCTAGGAATGGGATTTCCAAAGTCAGGGTAGAATATTGATCAGTGGAATTTTATCTTCCGTTAGACTCTTACGAAAGTTAATTCTGAAGCCGTTTGTGATTTTTCCTAATAAGACGAAATAGGGAAATTCTGAGAAAAGGCCAGATAACCAAGAGGACGAAAATGTTATGTTGTGACAGTTGAAAAAGAATTGGGAATTTTCATGGACATATTTGGAATCAGTGAATTTTTCTCAAGAGATTGGTGATTCCGAAAACGAGTTTAAATGCTTCGACCCGTCGGACACTTTTTCGAGGAACTTGGATCGATTGTTGGAGCCCAATATGGAATCGAAATTTAGGTTAACTTGGACATTTCTAATAAGTGAGAACTTGTCTTTAAAGTTGTAAATCCGAATTTTGAGATTTCTCAGAAATTACGCGAATCGGGTGCCGATCGGGAAATTATCTTGGATGAGGACACGTGTCATCATCCAATTGGCTCACCTTTGGCTTGGAGAAGGGGCAGCACGTTTTGGTGTGTTGTGTGGCCAAGAATCACTCTTCAAAAATTAAAGGGAAAATTACAACTTTGGACCCAAAATTTGAGAAGGAAAATTACACTTTAGGACCCAAAAATTCTCTATAAATAAGAGGCCTTGCCTCTTGAATTCTCACACCATTTCACTTCTTCTAGCCGAAATCTAGAGGGAGAAAGAAGAGAGAGAAGCTCTGGAAAAATTTTGCAGAAGTCTTCAACGGGTAAGTCTTTCGGTCTTTAGCTTTTAAGTTCTAGTTTTTAGTTCGGTAGTTGGTAGAATTGTTAGTTAGATTTAGGAAGTAGGGGATGAAATTCCTATTCTTGTTTTTAGGCCTCATTGCATTGAAAAATATGCTCGAAGAGGTAAAAACATGGTAGGGATCGAGTCTCCGAAAAGTTGAAGCTTTAGTAGTTATTTCAAAAGTAGGGGTTGTAATGCTAGAATAGCCTTTAAATTTTCAAGTATGATTGAATATCATATGGGAGGGCTATTTTAGTCTTTATTTTCGAAAATCAAAATGGCGTCGAAGTTCTGGAAAAATTTTGGGAAGAAAATTAGTCAGAGTAACGAAGTGCTGGCAAAATTCCGCCAATTAGGGGTATAGGGCAAAATGGTAATTTTTACCTAAAATGCCGATTATTGTGTCAAATCACTAATGGAAGTGATATTACTCTTATAGGACGTCGAAATCTAGTTTGCTGCCGTTACGCTTGTCCGACGAGCCGTTGTTGGACGTTTAGCCGTTTCCGTAAACGTGTCATTTCCGTCAAAGCACCGAAGTACCATCAAACGAAGGTACGTTCGCGGCATCTTGTAATACCGACTCGATGCTTATAGTACGCTTATATATGATACGGATAGTTTCATAAGCCATGGGTGGAACTACATTGCGGGTCATGCACAGATGACTAAGGTAATAAACTTAGATAATCACTATACTGACTTCACGGGTTATGGTTTTGATAATACCGTTATGTTTTCCTAGCGGCGAGGACACGACCGATCATCGTGGCACCGGTGAATAGTGCGGGCGAGATAACTTTGCTTATAGGGTAGTTGTTATTTAATGATCAAGGATCATTCTTTGTATTTTCTAGAAATATCTCGTTGATCATATCTTGTTATATAAGCGTGAGGTTAACCGTTACCCGAGATCCGATGGGCATTGGATCTCGGCTCTTACTATAGCATCACATCAAGCTCGGAGAGAGAGACCAAGGACGGAGGATAAGAGTAGGCGGAGCGGACGGCACACATGAAGATGAAGACCACGTGAAGACCGAGTAATGATCGGTGAGAAGATTTAAAGTCGTAAATGAGATAATGTATTAATCTTTATGAACAGTCGATTACGCCACTGTTATTGTTATAATCGGTTACTCAATGTCTTTATTCCGATGCTCTACTCGATCGATTTTTAAAAAAAAAAAATTTGCTCGAAATTGGGATGTTACAATTTAGTCGACTAAACCATGTTTTTAGTCGACTAAACAGGGGCAGATTGGGAAATAGTTTTCGACGAGGGCATTTTGGTAAATAGTTATTTAATAAGGGACAAATTGGGAAATTAGCCCAGCTTATATGCATATAACTCACAGTTTTAAAAGAGTTATATACATATAAAATGCTGACATATCACTTCAGAAGATTGATTTTAAAATTAAAATATAAAATTAATTATATTAAAAAAATTAAAATTTGGATATGTCAGCTCGATGACTGATCATTTTTCCTTAATAAAGTTAACAGTATTAACTTAGAATGATGAAAAATACGTACACTTCTTAAAATTAAAAGACTAAAATAAAACCTCTTCTCAACTTAAAAGAGCAAAAGTAAACTTTAGCCTTTATTTAATTACCTTACTATCCCCTTATGTTATAAAATATAAATCATACACACCACCAAACAATCATTAAGTGTGCTTAATTTTTTTAATGTTTACATGAGCAAAACTGAAGTCATGAAACCACAGAAATCAAATGGAAAGCTACGGTAAAATATTTAAAAATGGAAAGGTAAGGTACAACATCAATCTTTCTTTATTCAAAAGAAGTGACAAAAAAATGGGGGAAAATATCAGTGAGGTCCTAAAGAAGAAGAAAAATATCAAAAAGTCTGAATCCCATGAAAATATTGTACTTTTTTATATTGGAATTCCGTAATTAATATTAAAAAAGTCCCTATGAAAATAATGTTGTCAAAATGGCTTTTGGGATTGAGACTTTTTTTATATTTTTACTTTTTTTGGGACTTCACTGATATTTTCCCAAAAATAAAAGGGCATATTTTACGTTTGGCACGCTAGATTACGTACGTTAGCTATTATTCTTATTCTTCTGGACAATAGTTTACCATCTATATTTTACATTTGTTCTAATTAATAATTAGAAACTCATATTTTGTCATTGATTTTTATTTTCTGGGAATACGTAAACAGGTGTTAATACAGGTTAAAAAGGTCATTAGTGTAGATATATTGTCGGTGTAGAAAATATTGGACTTCTTGTTTATTATGAGGAATTTCTTGTTTATAGGTATATATACACATGCTCCTTTCTTTTCTGGATTTGAAGTTGCGCAATTAACTTATGTTGAATTTAGGTTAGGTTATGTTTGGCATACTACTATGGTCCTATTTATAATTTCTTATTAACTAAAACATATACCAAAGAAAGATAGTTAGCTCAATGATTATGAGGTAAATTTTTAATTTTACCCTCATTTATGAATGGGTATTTTTCAACTCTTTCTTCTATCTCTATTTTCATTGGTATAATTAATATGGGCAAAATTGTCACAATCTCATTTATTACTTGAAAGAGAAATTATAAATATGACCAAAAAAATTTTGGTCAAAATGAACTTATAATAGGACCAGAGATATGTGGTTGAAGATTGGGATGAAAATGGAATAGGAATGTCGAAAACTATTATGGCCTGTTTGGTACGGGGAACATTTAAGGAGGAACTTAAAGAATGAAAAGGAAGGGAAGGGAAGATTGAGAATGAACTTAAAAAGTTGAGTTATTTGGTAGACATGAGAATATAAGTAAGTTGTGGGAAGATAAATTGTTTAGTAAGAAGAATTGGGTGTTGGTTAAGTGGAAACCTTAGGTAAAATTCCCACAATGCCCTCCCACACAAAAAAAGCCAAGAAACTTTTCTTCCTTCCTTTCTTTTTTTTTTTTTTGTTTTGCAAATTGGACAAAGAGCCAAACCAAATCACATCTTGGTGGAGAAAGAAAATTGCAACCCGAGGACGTCGAAGGGATCTACAACCGCAACGAGCATAATGGCTACCTGAGGTGAGAATGACGCTGGACATGGAAGGAAATAGAGGGGGAAACACGAAATGAAGCAATTTGGTGTGGACATAATATTGCAAGAGGAATAGGGATCGGTGAACAATGAACCCACTTGCCGCTTTGATAGGAAAAATCAAAAATGAAATTACTCGGTGCTTGAAATTGTGAAGTGGATGAAATAAATTACTACGTTGGTAAGAAAATACAGAGTTGCGTAAAAGCAAACTTCAGCATAAAAACCAATGCTACTGATGTTACAGAGCAACATGAAGAGGAAGCAAGCCTTGGACAACAGGTAAACCAATCCTAGGCATGTATGTGGCAATGGACAATTGTTGCACTATACCAACTAGTACCGGACCCAACCAAATAGTGTGCGTCTCTAAGTAATTGAAAATTGAATTGTTTATTTTGAAGTTCGAACGTAAGCATAAAGTTCAAACTTACAAACTTTACAGTACACACGTTCGAACACATTATCGACGAGAAGGACATATCAAGAGAGCAAATGTGAAATAATATGATAACAAAAATGAGAAATACTTTAAATATTAATGACGTTTAAAGTACAATGACTTGCCCCTAGGGCTTAATTTCCAACACGAAGAAGGTTCCCTTTCTCTTGGAGTTAGGTCACCACATCTCAAACAACACTTCTTGATGGGCCGAGGTTCTCAAACTTCTTTTTGCCTCCTCCTTCTTCCATTTCGAAGCTCGATTGTGGTTTATAATTTGAGAGGGCGTTTTAGTCATAATAATTCACTCTCCCAGGCAATTTTTCGGATCTCGCCACTTTTTGATGGGCCGAGGTTCCCACGTTTATGGGAGCTTAGACATTGGCGGGAATCGAGTTCTCTAAAACAGGCGTGCCAAACGTGATTTTGGCGTGGGAACTGTGTTAAGTTCTCGTTACCTCCCTAAGTTCTCTCAACCAAACAGGCCCTTAGATTTGTTTGGTATGATGGGATGTCAGCCTATAAATCATTCCATTGTACCAAAGACCTTGGGTAGCGCAGTGATATGTTATCCGGCCTTGTGCCAAGTGAATCGGGGTTCGACCACTGCTGGGACCGTTAGGTCCCCATTAAAAAATAAATCATTCCATTGTTAATGCAATGGGAATATGGGCATATTGTCAAAATTATCCCTGATATTAATGATACAAAAAGCCACTAGAGCCATTCTAATAAGGACTATTTTAGTCATTTTCATTTTATTTATCCCCATTTCTTATTAATTTATATCATATGGAACATAAATTTTTATACTGATGGCTTAGTTTGGACTAGAAAATTATTTTATAATTGGATTGGATTGAAATTAAGCTGTCATGGAGCAAAAATGCCCATAATTAGAAAAGAATCTAAAACGGATTTTAGAAAAAATGCCCATAATTAGAAAAGAATCTAAAACGGATTTTAGAAAACAAGCGGCTGGGTTTTGGGCTGAACAGGGAAAAAAAACCATGTTAAAAAAATTGACACTTTCAAAAAGTTCAATATAGTTTCAAACCATTATTTTTAATTATATTGATAATTAGACTTATTATATGATATTAGTTCAAAAGTTCAATTTTTGTTAAAAGTTGCTACTTTGGTTCTTTTACCCTTTTTTTGAATCAAACAAGCTGTTATTCATGAAGAGACAGTAACACTATCTCTGGCTTGATTGGAGGGCAATGAAGGGATTTTTTTTTATAAGCATAGGTATTCATCCGGTCCTTAATATATATATAAAACATATTTACCTAATTTGATCGATTAAGAAATTTAGTTGGTTAGTTAAAGAAAACATGAATTTTGTAAAATACTCTAGTCATTTTCCTTAATTTTCTCCTGCTGATTATTGTTGATGGAGTATAATAGAGATAAATTAGGGGAGAAATTAACAAATATAAAAATTATATATTATATTTAGGATCAAAATCAACTCTTCAATATATTTTATATTAACAACAGGAGTATATATAAAACAATTTATCAACTTGCGGTGAAGAGAAACTAGCCCCATTTATTTGTCAGGTTGGACTGCAGATCTCCAACCCTCTGAAGCATTTGCACCTTGACAGACGCCACGAGTCTTCATCTAAATTGAAAATTACTTTGATAGAAAATTTCCTTAATATGTATAGGAGAGTTTAGGAAAAAGAAAAAAACACAAATTTAATAAATAAAGTAGATTAAATTCTTATATTTAAGATAAAGGTAAAGGAGCAAAAATACACATGTACTTTACCCCGGGAGTGCCCAGCACTATATGCTTTTTTGGGAGCAAAAATACACATGTGGTTGCCATTTTGGAGCAAAAGTCACATCCCACCGTTATGTTATTGTTCACTTCAGCTTTTTCTCTCTCATCGCGGTGAACAGTAACACTCTCATCGTGGTGAACAAGAATAACGGTGAGATGTGACGTTTGTTCCAAAATGGTAATCACATGTGTATTTTTACTCCAAAAAAAAAACATATGGTGCTGGGCGCTTTCGAAGGTAAAGCACATGTGTATTTTTACTTCTTTACCCTTAAGATAAAAACAAATCTCTCTCTTAGTTTTTCGATTCAGAACCTACTTTTCAATGTGAAATCAAATATTATTTTGGCAAAAGGTAGATGAGAGGGTCGCATATGTGATGATTAGAAGGGAAATGGAGTGAGCAACAATTCCACATTAAGTGGGAGCAAAATTCCAAAGCCATTTTGAATCATGCAAAATTTAGATTATTATTTATTTATTTATTATTATTATTTATTGTAAGGTGGGAAGCAAATCATTTTCCATGACGCAACTCCACCTTCTTTCTTTTGCTTTTTATTGTTTAAAATAGGGGAAAAAATATAGATAATTTCTCCTCATCCCTCTTTATCTCTCATTTTTTTTACTAATCAGTATTTTAAAATATATTTTTAGTACTAGTCAGTATCCTAAAATAATTTTTTAAGATCCTAAAATAAATTCTTAAGATCCTGAATTATTTTTTTTGTACCAGCCAATATATTGAAGTATTTTTTAGTACCAGTAAGTATCTTGAAGTATTTTTTTTAATATCAGTCAATACAGTGATATATTTTTTCAAGATCCTAAATTTTAGGATCTTAAAAAAAAAATTTCAGAATACTGACTGATATTAAAAAGTATTTCAGGAGGGGCAGTCAAGATTAATTCAAATCAATGGTTTAGATTGGTTGAGAAGAGGAATCAAAGGTTGAGATTGGATGAGGAGGGATGATGAGAAAATAAGATAAAGAGAGGATCCAATTCCATTGGTGGAATATGGAGGCCCTTCATTTTATATGGATCTCAACTATAGTTCATTTGGGTTTATATACATAGTGGAATAAGATGGGAAGAAAAATTGAAATGAAAAAAAAAAATTACAATAGTAAATTTCTTATGTACTGTTGTGGAAATTAGAATAATAAAAATAATTTTTATTAAGTTTTCATGGTATAAGGATATGACAATATAATAAAGGCTAATAAGCAAATCTACTGCGAAAATATTCCCCATGCACATCTAAAAGCATAAAATTTTGGGAAAAAGATAGAAAAATAACTTTAAAATTATAAAATCCTAAATTATATTTGTTATCAAGAGTTGATAAGGAAATGACGAAACTTGATAAACAATTTACAATCCTTCTTCTTTCTTTTTTTTGAAAAATACCTGATTTGGAATTTCGCAAATTCAAAGTTTTTTTTTTTTGTCTTTTCCCTAAAACTTTCTAATGGCAAAAAAAAAAGCATAAAATTTTCTTGAAGCAGCAGTATATATAAACTTACTCAAATAGAGTAAAAATATCATATATGAAACATTTTTATTTTTGTTAGCACTTAGAGTTAGTTGTAGTTTAGCCTTAGGTGTTGTTAAGTCAAAGGTTATATAATTAATTAATAATTTAGAAGAGTGTATTTTAATTAATAATTTAGAAGAAGTAAGCTTTAAATATTTATTCAAAAAAATAATAGAAATAAATACCGCCTTAAAATATTTATTTTAAATATATGAGTGTGTGTGTATATGTCTTATTATTGGAATAAATAATATAAAGCAAAAATACTATTTTGAATATTTCAACTATTATTTATTTATTATTATTATTTTTAAGAAAAGGATTAAACGTTAACCCTAGACCCACTCTTGACTCTTATATAACGTCGCTTCTTCCTCACTCCACACAATAGGACTTGTTTGGGTTGATGTTTGAAAAGTATATTCATGTAAATCGAAATGAAACCCCTATTACATACTTACTTGATATACCGTAAACTATAACTCAAGTTAGAAATATAGTTTCTACCACTAATACGAACACATACTCTATTCTCTGTCTTCCACTCTTCCCCATCCCTATTATATTGTTGCTTTGCACATATGATGTCCCGTCAAGGTTTCTTTTCTTAGATTACTTCCTTCCCTCTTCATTATTTTGGTCTTGTCTTGTCACATCTATAAATTTCTCTCACTAATATCTCAATTGAATGTGCTGGCTCATGTATATGTACTACTTCCTCTAGTCCTAATTATAAGAGCAAATTACCAGAATTTAGAAGGATTAAGGAAGGAAGTTAAATTGGTTCATTATATGTATTTTCCTAAAATACCCTTACCCAAATCCTCCTGTATCTTTCTTTCTGAGTATAATATTTAACAAACTGAAGTAAAACAAGAATGTCATCTATAGCCATGTCTTTTGTTGCATTATAGGGAACTCGCCCCTTATATACAGAAGAGCCCCGGATATCACTCATGTATATAATTAATCCAAAAAAGAAAAAGAAGAAGAAAACATGAATCTCTTTCACTCTCCAATGCATTTTGTAATCAAATGAAAAAAGCTAAATTAATTATGAGTATATAAATATAATTTATATATTGAACAAAACCTTTTACAATTATTATTTTATATAAAAAAAGTATAATTTAGGTGTATATGACATTAATGAGTTGCAAACATATTTACTTTATAAAATATATAGGTGTATTATTAAATTATTATTGAAAAAGTATAAATAAGGATATTATAGGAAAAAATTGATAAAAGTTAAAACTTGCTCTTATAATTAGGACCAAAACCAACTCCAAAATTTGCTTCTATAATTAGGACCGGAGGGAGTATTATTTTCTATTTGTATTACAAATTATATCCTATATTTAAGACCTGAAGAGTATTATATTTCTTGAATTCAAATTTCATACAAATATTTTATTAAATATTTTCTCATGTCAGACCTCTTTACCATTGAAACGGCATATACTGTACACGTATATATTTTTGGGACAATCTCTTTAAGATCTTATGGGACCTAGAAAATATTAAAAAAGTCTCTCAGAAAATTCTGATGTCAAAAAGATCTCAAAGAGTTGTTGAAACCTATAGATTGAGTTGTTAATCACCTACTGATAAAATTGTTAATGAGATTTTTTTGACATCCAAATTTTTTGTATGACTTTTTTAACTTTTTTTTGTCCTTTAAGATCTCAGAGGGATTTTCCCTATATTTTTCTTTCTTTCTCAAACGTTTCAAACAGTAAGTGATGAGTTCAAGATCTTCTTCCAACCAATGCAACTGTGAGTGGAAACATATGTATTTTTTTAATACTTATTCAAAACCATTCATCCTTTCTGGTGCGCATGTATGTGTGTACATGTTCACTTTAACATCTAATTATTAATGTTTTCTTTCTTTCTTTTTACTTCCAAGTCCAGCCAATCTTGAGGTCCATAATTTAAATTTTTAAAAAAAACTTCTTTTAATCGTTCAAACTCTTCTCACTCCTTTGCATATACACGACTCACTTAACTTTCACCCTTTCAAACCCTTGAATATATATTTATACACAATGCTCCCATATTCCTGAACACACCCACACCATGTTCTCCTTGGTCAGGGAAATGTTTCTCTCTGTTACGGACCTAGCCTTTAGGCCCATTATCTCAGCTGAAATGACAGGGGCAACCCACCATCCGTGGGACCCGGCCATGACCTTGGACACGCACCCACGATCCCGGACATGCACCCACGATCATGGATATGCGCACACGATCCCGGACACGCACATGACACGTACGGCGTGGCGGCCAAGGGACTAACTAACCGGGTATACTCTATATATACGAGAGGAAGGAGACGGGCGCTGGTACATTCATTCTAAGCCTTGACTTATCTACATACAACACACACGGCACACACAAGACACCCCTTAGGCGAAACGCCCGCTTGTGTACCGTGATCATACCCTCTCTGAACGCTTGACCCATAAGCATACGGGAAGGGCACACGAATCCTATATCAAACCACCGGACCTTCAATAGGCCGGACATCTGAGTTCTACACCAGAACAGTGGCGCCGACCGTGGGGATCAATAAACTTCTATTCCGTGACCATGAGGATAAGCACTCGTGCTTCGTGCCAAAGACAATCGGAGGCGGATCAAGCGGGGACAACCGTCAACCACCGCGTCAACCACCCCGTAATGAGCAAACATTAACCAAGATGCGATGGAGACCATCGGAAGGAGAAGATCGGCTTTCTCGGCCCGTAAGAACCATTGATTCCCAACAATGAACGACATCAAAAGGACAACACGTCCGACACGGAGTCCTCGGCTCCACGAAACCAAGACCGTGGACCACGACAATTCCAGTGCGAGGAGGCGGGACATCCCACATGCCGAGCCGTACTTTCGATCTCTTCAAGCCGGATGCTTGCGATAATGAGACGGGTGGACAACATAGACAAGCGCCATACCCTTCACTATCAATGAGCGGAAGAGCGGGGAGAAAAGGCGGACCCACACCCTTTCCAGCGAGGACCGGGAAGATAAAACTTGGAGAGAGGACGACGATGACGAGAGCTCGGCTCATCGCACCGATGTGCGGAAGGCGAAAACCGTCGACGCAGGGGAGGGCCAATAGGAGGAACCGTAACCGGGATGAAGAGGGTCGACCTCGGGCGAGGAACCATCGAGGTGACAGGGACGGCTCCCCAAGTGGTTTCCGGCGACGGAGATATGTCGCCCAAATGCACAATAGCTTTTTCTCCAAGGAGATCCGTAACGCCCGATTCCCGAGAAGCTGAATTTGGGCGAGTTGACAAAGTATGATGGCACACAAGACCCGACGACTCATTTAGAAGACTTTGACGTTCACATGCCGGTTAGAGGTCTCAAGGAACCAATTGTGCCCTGGATCTTCGCCGCGACGTTAAAGGGGCCTGCGTTGAAATGGCTTCACACTCTTCCCTTTGGGTCGATCCACAACTTTGAAGACCCGGCCGAGGCCTTTGAGTTGCACTTCGCGACTAGCAAACGGCAACCAAAATCCCAAGATTCTCTCTCAAAATCGACAACAACGGGAGAAGGCTGCTCCAAAGTTACCCGGACCGCTTCAATCATGCGGTACCGCAGTGCGCGGACTTAACGAAGACGTACACGTTCACTTATTGGTGGACGGCCTCGATAAGGAGTCCCGCCCGCGTAATCCTTTTAAAGGAGCTGGCAAAGAATCTCAACGACTTCATATCTCGTTCAAAGAAGTACTTGGACGTCGAGCGGATGCGAATGGCAAACAATCCCAATTCGAGGCGGGACCAAGATAGAACCTCCTCCCCGGGGGTCGAGACTTCTCTCGACAACAGGAATAGGGATTCCCTGAGAAGGGGAATGAAAGCAAGAGCCGAGGTGGCAAATTTGATCAACGGAGCAAGTACGAGAAATATCTCGGCCTCGACGGTGCCTCGATCTCAAGTTTGGAAGGAGGTAGCAACGACCGAGATGAAGAAGGTCGATCGGCCTCGTCTATCCTACCGAAGATCCGGATAGACCAGCCTAAATATTGCTCGTTCCATGATGGTCGAGGTCATACAACCGACGAATGTTACGAGCTCCGGATGCAATCGAACGATTTGTTCGGGAAGGCAAACTTCAACGATGCGTCATAGAGCATCAAGGAAAAGGTGGGAAACGAAAGACCAAGAACCGCAGTAGACCCCTCCTCGAAAGTTCAAAAGCAGAAGATAAACGAAAGGCTCCTCGAGCCGATGACGAATTTCCGAAGCGGAATTGACCGTAATGTAATCAGCGGAGCAATGGGCGGTGGCGGTGATACTATAAGCCGAAGGAAATACCTTCGAGAAGTCCCGTCCGTCGTGGACCGACCTAAATTCAAGGAACATCACACCGAGGTAGCACGACCGCCTTTGTTTTTCACAAGAGACGACCTCAAGGACGTTGTCCCCGCCATCAAGATGGGCTAGTGATAACCTAACAAACGTCAACCGCCGAGTCAAGCGGATATTTGTGGATGCGGTAGCTCGCCGACATACTAAGCGGGAAGCGTTCAAAAGAATGAGCCCTCGGACCGGGACGACTTAAAGCCTTGCAAGACAACCCTCATCGGGTTTAATGGAGAACAATCTCGTCCGAAGGGGTTTATCGACCTCGGGTTCACCCTTGGAGTCAAAGACGCCTTTAAGTCCGAAAGAGTGCGGTTCATAGTAGCCGAGTTCGTTTCACCTTATAACATAATATTGGGAAGGCCAACCATCCACAAGTGGGACATGCCGGTGTCTACAAAGCATCAAAAGCTCAAGGTGATAGGCAACCAAGGAACCGTGGTCACGGTGAATCGGGGATCAAAGAGAATCTCGACGGTGCTATTTTGAAACCGTGAGAATTGGGAGGGCGGATCTTCATCGCAGCCCCAAAGAATCGCCTATCCGGACCATTTGGACCGGGATTCTCCGAGACGAAGAAGTTAATACTGTGGAATTAGACATCCGAGACGATGAGGCTCGCCCGAACCCAGGAGACTGGAAGATCCGTGATCGGAGACCCTCTCCGCACCACCAAGATTGGCAAACACCTATCTTCCGAACTTAGAAGTCGGTTGGAGGAATTCTGAAGGAAAACAGGATGTCTTCGCCTCGGGATTCATCTCGTGCACGGAATAGACCCAAAATTTTGTTGTCACAAGCTAGAAGTCTATCCGGGCTCAATCCCTGTCGCAGAAAGAGGAACCACGGACCGAGAAAAGGAAAGCGCTGAAATTCACATCCAAGAATTACTCAAGCGGGATTTATTCGGGAAATACAAGATACAACCCGGTTATCAAATGTGGTGATGGTAAAAAGCCAAATGGGAAGTGGAGAGTGTGTACCGATTACAAGAACTTGAACAAGGTATGCCCGAAGGACTCCTACCCAATGCCAAACATCGACCAACCGGTCGACAACGCCTCAGATTCCAGCTCCTATCCTTTATGGACGCGTACTCCTGATATAATCGAGATAGCGATGTACCCGTGAGGATCAGAAAAAACAGCCTTCATTACCGAAAGAGCTAACTATTGCTATAATGTCATGCCTTTCGGATTGAAGAATGCGGGAGCTACATATCAAAGGATGATGAATAAGGTCTTTGCGCACTGCATTGGCCGCAATGTGGAAGTGTATATAGATGACATGATCGTCAAAACCTTGGATCAAGAACGCCATATACAAGACCCGGAGCGCATTCGCCAAACTCGTAACCTACCGAATCCGATCAACCCGCCAAATGTGCTTTTGGCGTCCCGCCGGGAAGTTCCCGGGTTTCATGCCGACTAACCGGGCATTGAGGCCAACCCGACAAATGTAGGGCGGTGATGGAGATGAAGGCTCCGAGTAATAAAAAGAAGTCCAACAGCTAACCGGAAGATTGGCCGCCCTAACTAGGTTTTTGCCAAAATCACGGAGAAGGCTTTACCCATGTTCGGGCTCTTAAAGAAGGAGGCATCGGTGGAATGGAATTCAAAGTGCGATGACGCATTTGAAGACATAAAGCAATGTCCGGCCAATCCTCCAGCCCTCTCAAAACCTCGGCTGCGAGAGTCTTTTCCTTTACTTGTCGACGGCGAGGAAGCAGTCAGCGCGGCCTTAGTAAGAGAGGCGGAACACGGACAAATTCTGTGTATTTTGTCGCCGTAACCCCGAGAATGCCGAGATCCGATACCGTAAGCTAGAAAAGTGGCATTCGCCCGCTTATTGCGGCCCGTCTGCTAAGACCTTATTTCCGTGGTCACCATATCGTTGTTAGAACAAGCCGCCCAATTCGACAAGTCTTACATAAGCCGGACCTAGCGGGGAGGATGACTAATTGGGCGATAGAACTCTCCGAGTTCGACATCACCTACGAAGCTCGCCATGCAATCAAGTCACGTGCGTTGGCCGACTTCATCGAGAGCTCACCCCGCTTCTAAGTCCGACGAGACACCGCGGGCGAATGGAAGGTGTATGTCGACTGATCGTCGAACACGAAAGGAAGTGGAGCCGGAGTCATTATTGAGAGTCCGTAGGGGTTACAATTGAGCATTCGTTGCATCTCAACTTCCCAACTTCGAACAATCAAGCGTAATACGAGGCCTTGATAGCGGGCTTCTTCAAGCCAAGGAAAATGAGGCCACAAGAGTTAAGGTTTTCACCGACTCCCGCCTTGTGGCGGCTCGATCGAGGGTACGTATCGCTAAAGGCCCGCTAATGGCCAAGTATCTCCTAAAGGCAAAGGACTTGATGTCGTTTCGATGAAGCAACGTTACTCACATTCCCCGAGGAGAAAACGCAAGAGCCGACATTTTATCAAAATTGGCAAGCACTAAGCGAGCTGGTTGTCATCGCACGGTTGTCCAAAGAAAATCTCGAAGATCCGGTATGCATGATGGCTATTTCGGTCGAATCCGACCGGAAAAAGCCGATAGAAGACTACCTTGAACGTGACTCATCCTGCATTTATGCAATGGAAGCAAAAATGTTGATTCGTGACGCGGCCAAGTACACAATGGTGGAGGATCAACTTTACCGAAAGGGATTACATTCTCCCATGCTGAGATGTTTGAACCCAAATGAAGCGGGGTATGTCCTGGCCGAGATTCATGGAGGGGCCAATGGTCAACATATGGGGGCTAAGGCGCTCGCCCGAAAAACCCTTCGAGCAAAGCTATTACGGGCCGACGTTGGAGGCGATTCAAAGACCCTTGTAAGACAATGTGATAGTTGTCGAAACATGCCGAGTTATTTGGGCGCCCCTACCGAGCTTCATTCCATCACGGCCCCGGCCATTTTACAAATGGGGTATGGACATTCTGGGCCATTCAAGACAAGACCTCGGCAATCAGCGCGCGGCTAATCGTGGCGATAGACTATTTCACCAAGTGGATTGAGGCCGAACCTCTCACAACGATCTCCTGGCTCGCGTGCAATGGTTTGTTGAAGTTAATATAATTACGCGCTCGAGCACCAAACGAGATAGTAATGACAACGGAACTCGCTTCACCGGAGTCGGATTTCGTGACTTGATTTACGAATACGGAATACAGCATCACTTTGCTTCCGTGGAACACCCGCAGTCCAACGGCAAGCCGAGGCCGCCAATAAGGTCATCCTTGATGGTTTGAAGAAACGTATGTTGGAGGCCGACACCTCTTGGGCCGATCAACTACCTTTTGTCCTTTGGGAAATCGAACAACCGCTCGACATCCACCCAAGAAACTCCTTATAGACGGCCTACGGTTGTGAATCTATGATTCCCTGTGGAAATAGGGATGATGTCTTGGCGCAGGAAGAGCATTTTATCACAAGGTGAAATTGCCAATAGTGAGGCGTTAGCGATAGAGTTGATCTCGCCGATGAGGCCCGGTCACCTCCCATTGTCGGGATATTGCAATGAAGCAATGATCGCGGCTCGTTATAACAAGAAGGTTAGACCAAGAAGATTCCACTCCCGGTTGCTTGGTACTTAGAAGGCCGACATCGGGAACAAGAACTCCAAAGACGGCAAGCTTGCGGCTAATTGGGACGGACCTTATCGCGTTCGGGAAACTCTTGAGAGAGGAGCTTACATTCTGGAAAATTTGGATGGAACCCCTATCAAGCGAACATGGAATGCGGACAAATTAAAGGCATATTTCAGTTAGGCTTATCTCGTTGTTTTTCTTAAAGCATCGTTTTCCATTATGTTCTTTATTCAACGTTGGCCTGGCGGCTTTTCCCTTCGCAACAATTGTTGTGCCAAATATGAATGAAACTCGCTTCGAGGGTATCTATTGAATTCCAAACATTGTCTTTTTCAAGATTCAATTGTTATTAGCTTTTCACCGAAGAAAACACGTCCGATAGCTATCGCAGCCTCGTACACGCTAATTTACTCCGGGTATCAATAGAAAATGTCATGCCGACCCCGATCAGTCAAAATGCTCTGACGCTATCGGGACAAAACCGAACCCGGCAGTGGCAATTTTCATTTACCTTTGGATGACCCTGTTACTATACCAGAATTTTATAAACAAGGCAAACACTAGCACTTTAAAACATTATGGTCTTATGACCAAAAGCGCGTCGCAGATTCTCGCTTACCTTCATATGACCTTGGCCAGTCGACCGCGATAATCGGTAAAGTTATATTCTTATACGATGCATTATGGTTGCTAAGTTACCATCTATTGTTAATCGTAGCCAAAAGTGGCCATATTGGCCAACTGCTCAAATAAAGTCATTGCCTAAAACAACCTGATAGATTATACAAGTTAAAAGAGAAAGAAAAAGGGAAATCAATCCGTGTGCTTGGGGCGGCCGAGACTTCTCTCCCCTGCTCGGCCTCCAAGACGGCCGCATCGCCATCTATCCGGTCTCTAACCGGCCAGAGGTTCCACATAGGGGACAATCCGCCCTCGGTCACATAGGACCGGAAATGATGCCCCGTAGTGTTGAGCTCGATCCCCGGTTCAAAGCCCGGATCCGGGCAAGTGAATTCTCAAACGCCTCCACCACCGAACCCAGAGCAACTCCCGCAGCCGGGTTATCTCCGCGACAGATGTGTTGAGGACGCCTCCCCTCGGCTTTTATCCCGTCCACTTCGGCTCAACCCGTCCTCTCATTGTCATGGCTTTTAACCGCTCTTCGCTTCTAGCTTGAGCCGCCTTAAAGCCTTCAATTATTACATTGGAGTCCGCCAAGAGCCCCTGCCTCTTTTAGTCGAAACTCCACTTTCTCCACTGGACCTCACGAGCCCGGAACTCGCTCAAGCGACTTGCCATTGTTTGAGCTTCATCGCGGTCTGTTCGGCACGCTTCGGCTCCGTGGCAGCCTCCGCATATTTGTGGTGCAGGGTGAGAAACGATTGGGTCAAACCAGCACCTTTCAAGAAAGCATTTCCCAATGCCTGGACCTCTCGTACGTCTACTTCCCGCAAGGCCACTGGCTCTTGATAACGGGCAGGGAGGCAGGAGTGCAACGCCGAGTTCCTGCTATACCCTTACTCCACAAATGTGAACGGGAATGACGGTGGAAGGACGAGGGGAACCGGGTATCGTGCATGGAGAGGGGCTCGACGTCTGGCCGACTTAGGAAGCGGCGATTTCGGGACGTGGGAGGCTCGGATAGAGAGACGTGTCTGACTTCGGTTCGGGGCTTGGACGACTCCCCGACCTTAGGCCTCTTTGGCTCGGCCTGCCTCGAAGACTCTCCGACCTTCGACTTGCCCGCCTCCTTGGCCGACCTCTTTCTCCCCTTGGCGGCTGGCTCGGGGATCCCGTAAAGGTATTGAGGCTCTTTCATCTTAAGACCCGTACGAAACACATACACCATGTTAGCTACTAGGAAAGCAAAGATGATCAATACAATACTAAGACGCGAACAACGCCGATGTTAAATAACAAAAATGCCATACTCGCCCCGACGCCATCTCATCTTGGCCCGATATTGGGCTACTAAGGAGCCGGCCCCTACAAGATCGTTCGCTCGAACGTGGTCTATTATGGCATCAATGGCCTTCCTTTCAAGCCACAGATTGGACCGCTCCACCTTATATGCGCTAGGGGACACATTGTGGTGATCTTGACACCAATACAAGTTAAACTCCCGAATCGACCTTTGGAGAGTCCGGCCCTTTGAGGAACCAAGGAGTTGTACCGCTTTAGCGACGACTTTGAAAAAGTTGCCCTCAAGCGTTTGAAAGAGTCCGAGACTGGGTAAACAAGCGCCGATTGGCTATTCCCGAATGGAGGTCCAGCCTTGAGCTCGGCGGTTCTTTCCTGAGCGAGAGGTGTGGGGGTTGAAGAAATAGAAGAACATGGAAGTGGTGCAAGGCACCCAAGGCTCATGCAAAACCACTCAAAGGCAATCGGAGTAACCCCATCCATTGGGGTGTAATTGCGAGGAGCTATACTAAGAAATCAAGGGTGGCCATTTGAAATTCGGAAAGGGGAATCGAATCCCAAGCCCGGTGATATAGTCAAGATAGAAAAAGAAAAAGGAGTTGTGGCTCCCCTCCCTCACGAGCACATGGGCTCTTCCTCTTCAGGGAGACAAAGCGAGTAGGTGTTAGTATCTCGAACCGGAAGACCTTCCAAGTCTTCCATGGTCACTTCGACCGATAGGATAACACCTCTCGGGTAACCCAAGGAATTGGTCAATTAAGTCTTGTGGGGCTAGCGCGGTTGGCGTTTCCAGATTCGACTCACCGCGTGGAAGAAGAAGACGACGCCATTATACCTAACACAAATAAAAATATAAGAGATCAGAATCTTCCTAGCATACCTGATGTCAATAATTGAAGGCGGGACTCTACAGTTGTGGTAAGATTAAAATCCAAGTCAACAGGACTCGGCGATATTGCTTGAGGAGCCGGGACCAAATTGTGTCGGCACGAGCCCAAAATTAAGTCGGCTGTGGAGGAATCCCCACAAGAAATAAGTCGGGAGCACTCATACAAGCAAGTAGCAAGGCCCGATGTAGGAATCAACCTCGGCCCTTGGACCCGAGCCTGCCACTTTGTTAGATCGGCTGTTCGGAAGGTCCGAGAAGGACACATCGAAACTCGGGTTAAACTCCCTGGATTAGGAAGAAGCGAAGGAAACATTCGGACTTCCCTAACCGACGATGCATCGTCTCGGATTTTCGTCGGCCCACCACCGAAGTTCTTCCCTTGCCTCCACGGTGATCGGTTAAAGCAACGGTTTGCGGGCGTTGGACGGGAAGATTCATCGCCCCAAAGCCACCAACGGCTTTTTCCCTTGACGGTGTGGCGTAGTTCCGCCAGTTCTTCGGGGGTCATATTCTTTATGTCCTTTGACATTGGGAGCCGCTCTACTAAAGGTATTAACGAAAAGGAAACGGCTCACTCGAAAAACAGGGGGAGTTTTGCACAAATGAAGGAACTGAAAACAGGACTACGCGAAAACCCACTCAACAAGGAATTTACCCGAATTTCAACTAAATACGGACGCAATCTCACAGGGAAACGGTAGATCAGAGCAAGAACAAAAGAAAGAGGCAAGGAAACAAGAATACCTACCTAGAATATGGAGATGATCAAGGGAAGTTGTGGAACGAAGATGGTTCACGACACAGGTTATCCTCCGAAAGCGAGAATCGTCGGAGAGAAGTTCTTCAAAGCAACGTTGATAAAATGACAAGGAAGGAGACTGGGCGGGTATAAACCTTTCGAAACCCAATCGACGGGGCAAAAGCGCCTTTTCCATCCGTCGAAAGGATGACGTGACCTTCTCATTTAATGCGCGTCATCGGGGCATTAATTACGCCAAAGCCGTATAGGCCCAGCACCCCTCAATTCGGCTTCACGACGGTCGAGGGACGCCACTGGTAGCATAGGCAAATGATAACGTAGAAGAGGAATCGACGGCCAAGATCCGGCACAAGGAGCAGGAGTCACGATCAATTATCCTCGGCTTGCTCGTTAGGCTAATCGACCTGCGAAAGGACCCGTTTGGAGTCTTCAGCGTGCAAGAAGCGAGCCCGGATGGTCGAATAACAACAAAATTTAAACAAGCATAACCCGGACCACATGTCTGGGGGCAATTCAACCAGAAGACTTGTAGTTCCGAGATTGCTTGAAACTCTGATAGACACCTTATCAAAGTAAGACGGGGGGCAGCTCCGATACAACTAGAGGATCCAAGAACATGTCACCCCGGTTGACCGGAGACCCTGACAACCCGGTGGGGGGCAAGGACATCATGTTACTTCGCGATCAACAATGACTGGACTTCAACAAAGACTCGAACTTTCGTTCTTCAAGCGAACATCTAAACTCTGGGCACGCACAGAGACACGAGCAACCGAGCTTGGGGCTCACTTACACGGACCTAGCCTAGGCCCATTATCTCACCGGCTAGTACAGGGGGCAACCCACCATCCGTGGGACCCGGCCATGACCTTGGACACGCACCCACGATCTGGACATGCACCCACGATCATGGATATGCGCACACGATCCCTGACACGCACATGACACGTACGGCGTGGCGGCCAAGGACTAACTAACCAGTATACTCTATATATACGAGGAAGGAGACGGGCGCTGTGTACATTCATTCTAAGCCTTGACTTATCTACATACAATCACACGGCACACACAAAGACCCCTTAGGCGAAACGCCCGCTTGTGTACCGTGATCATACCCTCTCCCGAACGCTTGACCCATAAGCATACAGGAAGGGCACACGTGATCCTATATCAAACCACCTGGACCTTCAATAGGCCTGGACATCCGAGTTCTACACCGTAACACTCTCCATACGATGCACGCACCCACATATACATAAATCCTTTACCTTATCTAATCATTTTTATTTTCAACTAATAATAAATCTCAATATAAATGTTGATATATGGTACTCCTCCGTTTCTAATTATAAGACAACATTTGAGAGTTGGTTTTGGTCCTAATTATAGGACAACATTCTAATAATTGTCAATTTTTTTTCTAAAATACCCCTATTTTATTCTCTCAAGTGTGTTTGATTTTTTGTAAGTATATGTATGTGGACGCGTATATTACCCCTATTTTATTCTCTCAAGTGTGTTTGATTTTTTGTAAGTATATGTATGTGATCTAGTATATTCTTACAATCAACGAAACTTTTAGATATGTGTGTGTGCGCGCGCGCACGCGTGTGTGCGTGCGTGTGTCTACACACAAATATCTAATGACACACACATATATGTGTGTGTCTACATATATGTATGTATGTGTGTGTGTGTCTACACACATATATTTTTTGTGTGTGTGTGTGTGTGTGTGTGTGTGTGTGTGTGTGTGTGTGTGTGTGTGTGTGTGTGTGTGTGTGTGTGTGTGTGTGTGTGTGTGTGTGTGTGTGTGTGTGTGTGTGTGTGTGTGTGTGTGTGTGTGTGTGTGTGTGTGTGTGTGTGTGTGTGTGTGTGTGTGTGTGTGTGTGTGTGTGTGTGTGTGTGTGTGTGTGTGTGTGTGTGTGTGTGTGTGTGTGTGTGTGTAACTAATTTAACTTTAGGAAAATGAGTAAAATTAAATTAACTAATTTAACTTTTTTCCTTAATCTCCCCAAAATCGGTTAAATATGTCCTATAATTAGGGCTGGAGGGAGTAGCTTGGATATGCATACGGTGCTTCGCACTATAAATTTTGTCTTATATTTAGAATCGAAATGAGTATTATTTTTTGAAGGGTAACTTTTAAGACCTATAGTAGCTTTAAGGTAATTTTATAGTAGTTTTAATTAGTATTTTTCATAGATATTTATGTGTGTGATTTTGTAAACTCTCATTGAGAGCTTTGAAATAATTCTTTGGTAATTTTTAAGTTAGAGAATAAAATGTAACTCTGAAGATTTTTCTATATATTTGTGAATTATGTATATGTGTATTCATTGTAACTTCTCAAGTAAAAAATGTTCCAGGTAAATTTCTTTATAACTCATTTTAAAACTCACTTAACAGACATGCATTTTTACTTGATTTATAAAGATTTGACATTTATCTTTCTCAATTTACTATTAATTCTATAATAATTTGCAATTAACTTTATAGGGGTGGGTAATCAAGCCCTCCCTCCATCCCTAAATAAATGTCTCTGTATAATTTTTTTGGTATAATGAAAACATTTTTATAAAATTTTCCCTCATAGAAGATAGGGAAAATGACAGAAAAATAATTTTGAAATTGTAAAATTTTAAATTAAGTTTGTCATTAAGAATTGATATTTAATGATGAAACTTAATATACAATTCACTACTCATTTTATGGAAATATCTGATTTGGGATTTTGTAATATCAAAGTTCTTTTTTTTATCATATCCCCATGAAGATATACTACTCTTAGGCTTTTTGTTGCCACCCTATACTCTTAGATATTTAAAGATTATACCCCTCTGTTATCTAATATAAGTAATGAATTAGACAATGGACACTGTTAAGGTTTGCTTTTGCGTGCAGAAAAAATACATTTTCTATTTTTGTCTTCAATTACAGTATTAGTTAGGCAATAATTACTCCAAAAGATATAATTATTCCAATTCCTATATTTATGAGGGATATTTTGGGGAAAAATTGCTTTAGATTTACATAGAAATGTGTATTATTTTTTTGCATTAAGTGAAAAAGTGGACCCTATTTTGTTGCGTAAGTTAAGGTAAGAAGATGGAGTGCATACTTTCTCATACGGCATTTAATTTGGCAGTAAAAATAAAAGGGTTAAGTACTAATTTGTCCTTGAAATACGGGCCCATGAGCAATTTTACCTCTTAAGTTTTGGCGTAGTAATGTTGCCTAAAGTATCAAAGCGTAGCAATGTTGCCCCTCCGTTAAAAACTCTAACGTTGACCGTTAGAGTTTTTAACGGAGGGGCAACATTGCTACGTTTTGAAACTTCAGAGGCAACATTACTGTGCTGAAAATTTAAGGAGCAAAATTGTTCCTGAACGCATATTTTAGAAGCAAAATTGGTACTTAACCCAAAATAAAATAAAAATCAAATTCTTACACATCACTTAAGTTTTGGTTTTTATATATATATATGTGTTTAAAAAAAGATAAATTATACCAAATCCCTAAATTTTGGACTAATTATAAATAATTTTCATAATCTTTGAAACTTCACAATTAACCCCCTAAACTTTGACATTTATGCACATAATTTCTATACAATTAATTTTATACATCACCTATCCACAGCTTAAAATTTAGGAAATTTATCTACATATTAATCAAAGTTTAAGGGGTATATATGCAAACACAAAAATAAATTTTAAGGAATATATAATTGATAGTTGGAAGTCATCCACACAAATTTGAAAGCTCAGAAGGGTTTATCATTAAGTTTTAAGATTAAGGGAATTCTTTGTCCATAATTCAAAGTTAAAGAGTTTTTGTATAATTCAATATTTTTTAAAAAAATATTGCCACCTGAGTGACATAAGGGGCAGAGGGAGTATTTTTATTTTTGTAAATTTAATTATTGAGGACCTTTAGCCTTTTATTAGAATTTTGAAATGTTTTAATCCAGAATTAATAATTAAGTTATTGTATTGGCCCCAAAGTGTGATTCTCCCTAAATTCATTCTTCTTACCAAACAAGGCCCAACCTAAGTGTAGATAGGCTAGTTAAGGTTTTCTAACCTTCTTGATGGAGATGTATCGTGATGATTGGGTTACCGTACCTCCATTATTTAATGTTTATGTTTAGTAATAACGAAAGGGTTGGGTTTGAACAAAGTGTACATCCATTATTTTTATTTGTTACTTAAATTTTTTGTGCATATATTAGGATATATAATTATTATATTACTTCTTTAAGGAGTAAATTACATAAAAATCAAAAATAGTTTTTTTTTTTTTTTTTGGAAAAAATATTTCACTAAACTTTGAATCATGTAGAAATAACCCCATCAACCTTTAAAATTTAATAATTAACCCGCCTAAAGTTTTATTTATTAATGGATAAACCTCAACCATAATTTATATACTTCCTTAAATTATATTTTTGAATGTGTATAACCCTCTTAAACTTTGAGTTATATGAATGTGGGACAATTTTGCTCTGGAAGTTTTTCGAGAGCAATTTTGTCCTAACAGATTATTCAGTTGATTTTGAGCATTAATTGATCAAATATGTTGAGCTCACAATCCACATATCATTCACGTTATTTTTGTTAAGATGCAAATTTGCCCTGAAAATTCATTTGTCATCTACTTCATTTTTTTAAAAAAATAAATTTAAAACTTTCAAGGAAAATTTGCACATTAACAAAATGACGTGGATGACATGTGGACTACCCAACTCAATATATTTGATCAACTAACGGTCAAAATTAACTAAGATAAAGTTGTTTCATTTTTATACTTCCAGAAGCAAAATTGTCACTTAACCCTATGAACATAAGCTTTATATTTTTACATGGAATTTTATTCTTCTCAACAAGCAAGAGGAATATTGTCATTCATAATAAATCTCTACCTTTTTCAACATTACCCTTCTTTGATGATTCAAGGAAGCTCCAGCCATATCTTCCTCCCCTACTACTATACTAATGGATTAATCCCTCAAAATAAATTGGAATGTGGTCATTTAAAAGTGGGAAATCAAACGGGACAATGTAACAAATGTTGGTTAAAGTAATAAGGGCCTCATACAATGAAGAGGAAAACATAAATTTAAATCTCAAGAAACACACTTATTAAAAAATGTGAGAACCCTTTGTTCTTTAAACTTTGAAAAGTAATATGAGAACGCTTTGCTCTCTAAATTTTGAGAGAAAAACCTTTAAAAAAAAAGTTCATCAATCTTGCGTCATTACATATTCACCAATCTGTCATATGCCCGCCAAGATCTAGTTGTTGGCATTTTTTATGACTTCACCTTTTAGATTATTGCCTTGTATCGCATCATTTATGTCCATATTATGTAGAACCTATGTACTTCCATCGTATAATTACTAATATCATTTTGACCTTAAAAAAAACATAAATTCAAATGAGAAAAACATAACCAAGGAAATCAAAAAAAAAACTTTTAAAATGGCTCAATTCCTACATGAAGTCCTTAAGGACTATTCTACAATTAATTTTTTTTTGGGTAAAATGACTAGATAATTAGTTGTTACCACCTTAATTATTGTTATTATTTAATAATTTAACGTTATTACTTATTAAATTGTTGTTGTCATTGCTCAGTAAAATAATTCACTAAAATTAGTTGTCCTTGTCTTCATTATTCTTGTGATTTGATAAGCTAAACTTGTTATTTGTTAAAATGTTATTGTTATTTTGTCTTTTAAAAACAAAATGCATTTAGCTAATTTCTTTACAAATTTAATTTCAGACCAAATTCTAATGACTTTATAGTGATTAACTCATTTCAGGGTTTGAAATGAAATTTATATACTTCAGAGGCGTTTTTGTGTCTTTCTACCTAAATTCGATATTACGGTATGATTATAGTTTGATTTCATTCTTCTTCTTCTTTTTGGTCAAAAGTTTGATTTCATTCTCACTTCCTATATATATATATATATATATATATGAGTTTTTTTAATGAAAAATAAATGTAAAATCGGAGGAATATCCTTTTAGCAATAAAATCAAACCATTTATAAATCTGGCAAAAAAAAAAGAATTATTTGATTGCTAAGCAACCAAGAGAGTTCTTGATTAATCGTAACACCTACCATTAATTAAATAATCTAATGTTGCAGGATCACAAGGGGACAACTTGATAAGATCGAATCCTAATCTTCCCCTTCAAGCTCATCTACCTCCTGCTGCATAGCATTCACTCAATCATTGTTTATTTTATATATATACATTTTTTAATATCAATCACCCAAAAAAAACTCACCCATCATTCATGGAGAGTTGAATTTGCAACTTTTTACTTAAATTAAAACTTAAGGAAATGTTTGTTGGCAAAAAAAAATCTTAAGGAAATGTTTGGCATTAATTGAACCAAATCTAGAGGCTAGTATCTATGTTATTGTGCCATGTATAATATAAGAGAAAGATCTAGAATACAACTCAAATATTTTCAGTCTATCTCAAATCACTATTGGACTGTTTGAGCTTTATTTCATTACGGGCTTCAATATATTATATTTGTTCTATTGGAGAATACGGATGTCCAAATGATGGATGGTGCTTTGATATTGGATCAAATGTCTCTTCACGAATGCCTATGAGGAGAGCACCCGGTAGGAGGTAGGATCACCGTACACAACCGGAGCTCTTCACCAAGGGGTGGGTTGTGTGCACGGTGTGTATTTGTATGTAAATAGTTCGGGGATTAGAACGTGTGTACCTTAGGGTTTGACCTCGGTATTTATAGAGTGTACCTTAGGTAGGATATTCTGGGCCTGACGTGATCTCCGGCCCAAGGATCCTAACTGCTCAACCACATCTGGAGATATTCCTAGATTATTGGGGGAGTTAGGATCCTCCTTGCTAATAGGTAGGATTGGTTATGTCTTACCTATTGTTGTTGGGATTCACCGCTATTGGGCCTAATATAGGTCTGTGACAATATTCATACAATATGTATGTGTGTAATAATAATACAATGTATCTCTTGTCTTTGGTTCAACTTGTAAAGGGTGGACACTCTCACTAAAGAGAGAAAGTTTGATCCTGGCCGGAGTTGGTCATAACGCTGAGGGAGACATTTTAACTCTTGGGTGCCTAGGTAAACGTTAACGCCTTAAGGTAATAGGCGACTTGCCTGCACAATATTGGTATAATCTAGGAAGAATGTAGACTTTGCCCTGCCCTTAGATCGTGGGTGAGCCCAACCCCTTTCCTAAAATTTTTAGTAATAATAATACAAGAGTAGATACCCTTTCTGGTCCCTGACAAAAAATACAAACCCCATTTTGGTCCCTGACAAAAAAAAAATGTCATTTTTAGTCCATAAAAAGGACAAATAAGGGTCGATTGATGGACATTTTGATCCCCCACAATTTTTTTTTGTCAGGGACCAAAATAGGGTTTGTGTTTTTTGTCAGGGACCAGAAAGGATATTTACTCATAATACAATGTGTTAAAGAGTCACAAGCTTAATTTAAAATATAATCTCATACTCAATTAAAGTTGTCTCTTATCATGTAACTTCCACCAAATAATGTTGGCAAACAAATTCCACTAAATAAAATCTCATTAGTCTTTCCGAATTCACATTACCTAGTTCGCTCACAACTCACAAGTCATAGCTAAACTCAAATAATACACAAGTCTCTATATTTTTAACAGTTTTATTTAACTTATTATTTTTTAATAGGTTCCGATAGTTTCCTTAAATTTAGTTAGGGTAAAGTAACATGCATCTAGCATCCTAATATTATTTCTTAATAGATGCATCCAGCACCCTGATGTTATTTTCTAGTGTATCTAGCACCCTTTAATGTTATTTTACAATAATATCTAGCACCCTAAATAAAATTGGGGTGCTGGAAGTGCAAAAAAAAAAAAAAAGATCAGGGCGTAGGATGCTCCATAAACGAGATTAGGGTGTTGAACAATGCAACTGTAAAATAACATCAAGATGTTGGATGATACTTTACTCTTTCAATGACTTGCTTTTATATTTATAATTTATTAATTTGTGAGATAAACAACCTTAGTAGATCATGATTCATAGATTAATTTTGTCGAAATCACATGGGTTTAAATAAAATAAAAATATAAAATGTGAGGGTTAATCATTTTTATTTTTATGTTTATAATAAATACATTCCATTTCCTTGTTTTTTATTTATTTTGTATTTTGTGACAATTTGTATATAATTTAATTGGTATCCATATCCGTTCTAACTAAAAGATTATCAATATAAACACTAATGCATATAAATTTTTTAAAAAAAAAAATTCTAAAGAGTCAATAAAAAAATTACAAAAACCTGTTTTAAATTTAAAATCAAATAAAAAGTAGTATTTTTTACTATGATAATAAAAAGTATAATAAGGGTGTGCATGGAAACCATTCTGTTCCCCAAGACCGATTACGAGATAAACAGTTTTTCGATTACGTGCAGGAAAAGTTCTGAGAATCAAAATTATGTTTGTTAACAAATTTTATTTTTATTTATGTAATTTTTATATTCAAAAAATTATTTGTGTGGTGGTGACGGTGGCGGTGGTGGTGGTGGTGGTGGCGGCGGCGGTGGCGGTGGTGGTGGTGGCGGTGGAAGTGGTGGCGACGGCGGTGGCGGTGAGGGTGGTGGTGGCGGCGGCGGCGGTGGTCGTGGTGGTGGCGGTGGCGGGGGTGGGCATGGTGGTGGTGGCGGTGGCGACGGTGGTGGCGGTGCGTTGGTGGCGGCGGCGGCGACGGTGGTGGTGGTGGTGGTGGGGAGGGTAGTTGATCCGTCACTTAGAGTAATTGGAATTTTTTCGCTTCGTCAATGTCACGATCGAGAGAAGGGGAAAAATGGATTCTGACTTTATACCCTGGAATAGATAAGCATAAATTTTCTGCTTCTTTTTTTATTCCCCAGTACAAAAAAGAAACCGGTTCATCCCGGGAACCAAAAAAAAAAAAAACTGGATTTAACAAACGCAATTCCTATCCAATTTTGTTCCTGGGAACAAAAATTAAGAAAAAACTCATTCTGGGAGCGTTACTATGCACACCCTAAGAATTAAGAACTAAATATCACTTTTTAAGCTAGAGTATACATTTAGTTTTTTATGTTTTCATTTTTATTCTTTAAGTTAAAAATAATGAACTTTTAATTCCTTAAACTTAATATTGTTAGCTTTATTTAACGAAAAATATTGACTCACATTAATTTAAACCATTACCCAGTTCAGTTAGTTCCCTAGCAACCTCGATCTTCATAGGCTTCTTCATCATAGTTTGTTTGCTTCTTTGACCTGAAGAGGCTGAAGCATAAGAAACTGCTAGCAGATCAGACTTCCTCAATGGATGAATGAAGGAGGTGTTAATGGTAGGATGAGGGTTTCAGGCCATTACCAAAAAAAAAAAAATTAAAAAAAAAATTAAAATTTGGGAGTTGTTTTATAATAATAATATTATTTTAATTAAAATATCAATTTGTTAAAAAATTTGAGATGATGTGCCAGCTACCCTAAACCCTAAGTAGGATTAAAATAATTTGAGTCGGCATTTTCCATTAAATAAAATTAATGGTGGTAAGTTTGAAAAATTAAAATTGTACTTTTGAAAACTTAAGGGATTTAAATAAATCTTGATATAAATATAAAGAACTAAACATATATTTTAACATAATTTTTATTAAGAAAAATTAATCAGATAGTTTAAAAAAAAGGAAAATCCATCTTAGAGCTCATATTGGCAAAAAAATGTCAAAAGCCCAAAAAGTCGCATGTCAAAAATGCCCCAAGTCCTTTTTGGTATTATTTCATAAAACGTTAACAACTAAATCAATCTCATTAACAATTAAATCAATAATAGTTAACAACTATATTAATCTCATTAGCAACAATATCCTAACAACTTAATCAATCACATTAACAACTATAACTATATCGGTACATTAACAACTAATGTTTTATGAAATAATATCAGAAAAGGTCCTGGAACCTTTTTTGACATGTGACTTTTTCTTGGGAGAAACGGATCCTCATGTCTTTCTGTGGCCGGTCCACATTTTAAGACGTACGAAAATCGAGATTAGCGACAATTTGTCGTGGCAAGAAGAGGTCACATGTTTTGGTACTTACTTGGGCAGTGTGGTGTCGGTGTACTACTGTACAGAAAGAATTAAGAACAGTTTGTTTTTTGTTGACAAAAAAAGGAGTTTGTTTTTTTTTTCCTTTTGTTTTTAAAATTATACATATTATATTTTAATAATTTATAGTTTAGTATGCAGCTAAAATATTATAATTTAAAATAATAACAATTGGATCGAAAATTAAAATTATTACAGTTTATTTTTAATTTAAATAATAGTAAATATCCTTTCTGGTCTCTGACAAAAACAAGGACTCCATTTTAGTCCCTGACAAAAAAACTTATCCTTATTTATCCTTTTTGTGGGATTTAAAAAGACTTTTTAGAAATTTGTGAGGATCAAAATGTCCATCAATCGACCCTTATTCGTCCATTTTATGGACTAAAAAAGGACTTTTTTTTGTCAAGGACTAAAATAAGATCCATATTTTTATCGAGAGGCAGGAAAAGATATTTACTCTTTAAATAATTAAGATTAAGAAATTACAAGACAAATATATATTTTTGCATTACCTTATTCCGGTAGGTCAAGTCACGCCGAGGACTTAGCTGCACCTTTCAATTGAGTGGCCAGAATTTAATTTTTGAACTTTGCACAATATTTTATTTATTTTTATTTAATCAAAGATTTTCTTTTTTGGTGTTTAGAGCTCAAAATTTTTTGTCCCTCCCATCAGTTGCACAATATTTTATTTTGATCTCTTAGCTTCCCAAAGTGCCTTTTTAGTCAGTTTTATCAGCAATAAAATGTAGAAATTGAAATTTTCATTTTGGTGAAATATTGGGTTAAGGTGCAATTTGACCAATAAACTATTGACTCGGGAGCGTCCAACACAATTAACTATTAAGTGGATCAAAAATACAACAAACTTTTAAAAGGAGCGTCCAACACAACGCCGTTAACACCGTTAACAAAAAGTTAACCTCCGTTATCTAAGGTGCAGATTGGCTAACGAACTCTTACTCCAGGAGCGTCCAGCACAAAATTCTAAATTTTACTAAATTAAATAATTTTTTTCTCAATTGTCATTATTCAAAACTACTTGTATAGATATCTATGGACAAAAACTATTCAATGGATGTCAATACGTAATTTTATTTGCATTATAATTTTATTTGGGATCGTAAACTTCTGTTTCTTTGTAACATATGTCTCAATCAATCATAAACTTTTGAATCATAATCTGACATCCATTTTGGGAGATCTATTAGGCTTTATGTGAGAAGTATATAACTTTTCAAAAATCAGCTCACACTTGTTTTCTAACAATCTCCCCCTCAAGTGTGAGTCATATAAACATATTTTCTTTATATTTATTTCAAAATCACTTTCAAACTTTTTAAAGCTCGAAAGAAAAAACTTTGTTGGTTCTTCAGGAACTACCATATAATATTAAATCACTAGATAATTTTATTACTCATTAACAATATACTTCAATTTGCTTATATATGCAAAATATATAGTCCACCACATATGAAAATATTCATAATCAAAATAACTTAGAATCACACAGTAAAATTCTCCAGTAGAAAATTCTCATGGCAACAGATTTATGATATTATGATCACAATAAATTTAAATAACAATAACAACAAAAAGGAAGCATTATATTACCTTCTGGGCTTTTTCTTTCTTTCTTTCTTTCTCTTGGCTTCTAATTAAATCTAGATATATTTTTCGTTAGTTCTTTGCCTTTTCAATATCTCATTGGCAGCATTAGCAAACGTTTGATTTGCTATATTTGTAAACTTCTAGTTTACAATTACAATCCCTTGTATTATTATTTGTAAACTTCTGGTTTACGGCAAAATTCTAATTTGTATTATTATTTGTAAACTTCTAGTTTACAATAGCATGTGTTTTCGATGATATTCATTTTTGCAGATATCATCGAAACTCAATAAGGTTTTTTTATACTTGGTAGAATAATCAATACATAATTTTGTTCCTTCAGGTAACAAAATATTAGCTCTTCTGGAGCCCTCAATCAAATTTATACTACCAAATATAGTTTAAACATTGGCTTCTCAAGTAACAAATATTAGCTCTTCTGGAGCTCTCAATTAAATTTACACTACCAAATATACCTTAAACATTGGCTTCTCGCATTATAAGTTTAGCAAAAAGATATGCTAATTAGTTCTTAAAACTATTAGCCTTTAGAATTATTACTCTTGAGTGACATAATTCTCTACAAGTTATTTGTCTTCAGGACAATGACTAAAAATTCCTTGTATCATTCATTAATATTTGATACATTAAACCTTCAGGGCCTCAATATTAATAACAATCCAATGCCACTTTCTTGTTCACCCTTCATCTCTAGGTGTGAACAAGCTCCTATACCTCTTTCGCGAGTATAGAAGACTGAAGGACCAAATATCTCATAAGTTGTAATACTATGTAAATAGTTACGTATCACTATGCAATCACATGTTACCATTACTGTGTAAATGGTAACACTGCGTGAAATGCATTTCTGATAGATTTGAAGATCCTACTTTAGATCTCAAAACCTTATAAATCATAATTTTTTTTCATAATCATATCATAATGTATTAAAATAAATATGTACATAGTGGGGAGTGAGATATCATAGTGATATGATGAATTTTCAGCATATTTATTATGCCCAATAGTTTCCCTTTTGTGGCTCTTATCAATAATATTTCTCCACTTCAGGTGGAAATTTGAACCATCATAATCATGATCTTGATCATGTCAAAGACTGTAGACATGTTCGCACTCATATTCACAGCCATAATTAGATTCATTTGTTACTTCATTCACTTCTGGAAATGAAATCATGTCTGTTGGACGAGATTCATGATATTTGCAACAAAAAGGCATTGTTTGGTCATATGAGGTCAAGAAATTAATTCAAAATAGTTCTTAAAACCTCTTTCACAATATTACTACTGCAGGAGCAAATTGGATACATTTATAATGAACTTTTAGAAGAACAACCATCTTCTGGTGGTTATACAATTCCCTTTAATTTGTTCTAAAGAACCAGGGGTCTTTTAATCACAAATATTATATTTCGAGGCCTTCATATAAATGGTGGCATATAAAAATCATGGATCAGGCCTTCACGGCTTCAATCCAATTTGTCTTATGGCTTCAAGCCAATTTGTCGTTTCATAAGAAATTAAATCTATATAACTTCTCATCGTTTATCTTCAGGATAAACATGTGACATTAAATCTATATGCTGTTTTGAATAAACAAATATTATATATTATTAGAATATTTAATATAAAAACCCTAATGATAATAACAGGAAATTCACAAAAATAATTCATAAAGTATTGCAATAAAATTAAAATTTTATGGCTTCAGGCCATTTATCTTACGGATAAATAAAAGTTGAACATTATGGCTTTAGACTAATTAGTCTCATGGCTTCGGTCAATGATGAGAATTTAGAATTATATGGCTTTTGGCCTTTTATCTTCAGGATAGATAAAAATTAAATATATGTTTCTAGCCATCCAATAAAATAAAAGATGAAAAAGTATATGACTTCAGGTCATATAATACGGAAACAAATGAATATGGCTTCTAGCCATTTTGTAAGATATATAAAATATAAATGTAGATATATATAACTTCTGGCCATATAATATAAAAATAGGAATCAAAGGAATATGGCTTCTGGTCATATTATATCAAAATAATAAATCAAAATGTATATGACTTCGGTAATATAATCTCAAAGTAGTAATAAAAGGAATATGGCTTCGGCCATATAATAGGAAATCGAGCAATATGACTTCGGTCATATAATTTCAGAATATGAAATTAGAGGTGTGTGGCTTTTGCCCATACTAAAATAACAACATCAATAACTCATTCAAAATAAGATATAATAATATCTAATCTTAGCTATGGAACCTGATGTTTAAAACAATCAGTAAAAATATCTTTTTAATTCCATATATTACCTCCGATCATCCTAGATATATTAGATGAACAAATACCTAAAGAAAGTAGAGAAATTGTTAAAGAAACAATCCTACCCTCTTTAGAGCTCTCGTCTTGATAACGTGTTATAAAACTAAGTAAAATACAAGAGGGATTAAGATGAGGAGATGAAGAACTGCAAGAGAGAAATGGAGAGCAAGGAGAGAGTGATTCTTCTTTCTATTTCATCTACAACTTTTGATACATGCCTACTATATATAAGCAATGAATCCTTAACTTCCTTTACAATAGTTACATACAAGAGAGTAAATCTACATAATGGTATAACATGAAGTTTTGTAAGTTATTTACATTAATCATATAAAACTCTCACTAAGCCATTCATGTCATAGGTTATATGATTTTAAGTGTAGAATTCCAAAAGCCTCATCTTGAAAGGTTATGGACATTCACATCAATATTGGAATATTTATAACAGAATGAATAATTTTTGTCCATAGATATCTATACAAGTAGTTTTGAATAATGACAATTGAGAAAAAAATTACTCCCTCCGGTCCTAATTATAGGACAACATTTGAGAGTTTGTTTTGGTCCTAATTATAAGACAACATTCTAATTTTTGTCAATTTCTTCCTAAAATACCTCTATTGATATAAATGAGATTATATGAAATCAATAAGATAGTGAAGTGTAAAATTTATATAAGGGCATTTTAGGAAAATGAGTAAAATAAACTAATTTAACCTCTATCCTTAATCCCTCCAAAATCGGTTAAATATGTCTTATAATTAGGACCGGAGGGAGTATTTAATTTAGTAAAATTTAGAATTTTGTGATGGGCGCTCCTGGAGTAAGAGTTCGTTGGCCAATCTGCACCTTAGATAACGAAGGTTAACTTTTTGTTAACGGTGTTAACAATGTTGTGCTGGGCGCTCCTTTTTAAAAAATTGTTGGTATTTTTGGTCCACTTAATAGTTAATTGTGTTAAACGCTCCTGAGCCAATAGTTTGTTGGTCAAATCGCACCTTAACCCATCAGTTGCACAATATTTTATTTTGATCTCTTAGCTTCCCAAAGTGCCTTTTTAGTCAGTTTTATCAGCAATAAATTGTAGAAATTGAAATTTTCATGTTGGTGGAATATTTATAAATTGAGCATATAAAATTTAATTCATTAAAATAATAATGATTGACACAAAAATCATCATTTAAAACAAACAATGTTAGAGTTAGATGATTGAAAACATTTTTTTTTTTTGCTCGATGATTGAAAACATATTTAATAAAATTAAAATATCAAACTGAAATTTTGTTACATATTTTCAAATCAATTGTTATTGAAAATTGGATAGTTTTTTTATTGAAAATATTTTTAAAGAAATTAATTGAATCATTTTAAATATATTTTAAAGTTAAATTAAGTAAAAAAATCAATATCCATACATCAATATATATCCGGTAAAATTCATAAAAAGTAATACTACTTATAAATTCTTAATTAGTAATAAATCTTAGTTTAGAGTTAGGGTGTTGTAGGCAAACCTTTAAGAGCCGGTTTGGTGTAAGGAAAAGGTGGGAAGGAGGAAGATAAACAAGTTTCATTGGCACCCAAATATTCCCAGAACTCAAATTTCCATCTTATATAAATACTGAGTGTGTAAGCTACGTAAAACAAAGACAAAGGAAAAAAATCTTAGTTTAAACTATGTACAATGGCCTCAAACTCTTTTTTTTTTACAACAATGGCCTCATACTTTACCTTAAACCTTCATATTTATAAAGGTTAACGTATAAATTTATCAATGAACTATTTTTGTGTAGGCACCCAACACAACTAAGTATTTTGTAGATGTAAAAGTAGATATAATTAATTTTTTTGGAGTATATATATCAACGCCGTTAACCCTAATTAATTCCGTTACTTTTTCATCGTGGATCTCACTAGTCTTCTCATTCTATATTATTTTAATATATTTTTAGAAATATGTACATTTTTAATAGGAAAGTATCACTTAAGCCCGATGGAAGCGATTTTATTTCAGTCAAATCCCAAAAGATTGTTAAATTTTACTGCACCGCCATTTGAATCAAAACGAAATCAAGTTTTGTTTTATTAGTGAAAAGACAATGATGCCCTTAATTTATTTTTTAACTCCTTGAATTCTTTCAAATCTCTTTATTTGTCTTTGGGTTAAGGTGCGATTTGGCTAATAAACTATTGGCTCAGAGCGTTCAACACAATTAACTATTAAGTGGACCAAAAATACCAACAAACTCTTAAAAATGTGTAGTCGTGACCAACAAACTTTTACCTTAGGAGCGCCCAGCACAAAAAAGTTTTACTCGGGCGCGCTTCACAAAATTCTAAATTTTACTAAATTAAATAATTTTTTTCTCAATTGTCATTATTCAAAACTACTTGTATAGATATCTATGGACAAAAATTACTCATTCTTTAATTTGTCAAAATTATAATTTTATAAAATAAACAAATTTTTTATTAAAAAAATAATTATATGATTTAAATAAAACTCAAGGTGTTTTATAGTTTATTATATATGTTAAACAAAAAAAAAATTATATGATTTATTTTTATTTTAGAAGAAATTTATGTGAGTTAAAAAATTCATTTAATGTTAATAAAATTTTTGTAGGTCAAATTGCTCCTTAACCTATTATTAAATTGTCATTCATCAAGCCTCTGAAGTTATCTTTTTTTTTTTGTTTTTTTTCAACAAGTCTCATATTTATATAATCAATAGATCATTTAATTAACAAATGTATCAAGTTGCTGGATTTATATTATTAAGTATCAATGTTGATATCCATTAAACTCTTTTTATAAAAATAAAAATTAAACTCATTTCATTTCTTTCAGGATATAATAGACTATAAAACACCTTGAGTTTTATTTAAAACACATAATTATATTTTTAATTAAAACTTTTTTTTATTTTAGAAAATTATAATTTTGACAAAATTGAAGAATGAGTAATTTTTGTCCATATATAGATATCTATACAAGTAGTTTTGAATAATGACAATTGAGAAAAAAATTATTTAATTTAGTAAAATTTAGAATTTTCTGCTGGGTGCTTCTAGGTAAAACTTTTTTGTGCGGGGCGCTTCTAGGGTAAAAGTTTGTTGGCCAATTTGCACCTTAGATAACGGACGTTAACTTTTTCTAACGGTGTTGTCTTGTTGTACCTTTTTAAAAGTTTGTTGGTATTTTTGGCTTCACTTAATAGTTAATCGTGTTGGACGCTTCGAACCAATAGTTTATTGGCCAAATCGCACCTTACCCCTTTGTCTTTTAAGTGTCTTTATTTATCTTGTGAATATCCTTATTTGTCTTGTAAATACTCTCATGAAAAAGTAAAATAAGGGCATTATTATACTTCCATTGACAAAAAATTTGGTCATTCACATATTTGTCTTGTAAAAAAAAATTATTTAACTTTTTGAATTCTTTTAAAACTTTTTATTTATCTTGTGAATACTCTTATTTGTTTTATAAATACTATTTTGAAAAAATAAAGTAAGGGCAATTTTTCTTGACAAAATTTAATTTAATTTTGATCTAAGGGCTGTAGTAAAAATGACTAAAATAAAATTGCTTCTATAAAGTTATAAAGTTTAAGTGATATTTTCCCATTTAAAAAAGGCACATATTTCTAAAATATATATTAAAATAATACAAAGTGAGAAGACGGGTGAGACCCACAGTGCAACAATTAAAGAAAGTTAAGTAGGGCTAACAACATTGCTATATAGTATGCTCTAAAAAAATTGATCATGTCTACTTTTGCATCCAAAAATAGTTAGTTGTGTTGAGTGTTTACAGTAAAATAGTTCATTGTTAAATTTATAATTTAACCATATTTATAATACAGGGAAGAATATTGGCCCAAAAGAAATCAGGAAGAAAATTAGTAAATTTTTCTTAAGATTTAAATTAGTAAATTGTATGTGAATATCTGTAAGTATAATTTATATTTATGTTACCATATATTAAATTAGTAATATTTCAAAAGATATTATTAAAATAAAAGTAATATATTTTAATTACTTACCACCAACATTCAAAGTAAGAGTAACGGATGATTAACTAAGAACCAACGTTTTTCACCTATTTTGTTGCCCAAAAAAAAAAGAAGAAAAAAACATTTTGCATTAAAGTAAGAACATAAAGTTCAAGATAATGGGGCAGGAGGTTAAGGAAGCTAATAAAATTACTTTAGAATAATTTTATTTTTATTTTTATTTTCAAACTATTTAGTTTGACTAATAAACTAATATATAATCTAAGAAAACACAACATATGAAATGATTAAGTAACTTATTTAGTTTCCTTAATATCTCCAAAAAAAATCAGCTAGGTCTTATAATTAGGACTGGAGGTAGTATTTCATATTCTTTCTTTCAATTTTCTTACTTATGGACAATTAATTTGAACAACTCTTTTCAATAGCCCATTGTTTAACACTCTTTTGTTTCATTATAGGATAAGGAATAAGAGTGTTCTGGTTATATTTATACATCATATCAATAAAAATTCACATAAACAAATTATTTTACTTGTTATATTTTATTGTGTAGATTGGCATGATATTTTTAGAGTAGAGGGTAATTGTACATCGAAAAAACCGAATCTATATTAATTAAGGGTTTAATGCTTCGCTTTTGTTGCATAAATTTTATTTCGGTCACAATCATATAAAAGTGTGAGGGTCTTATTATAAAGAGAAGGAAATAAAATATTAGTGGAACTCACTCACTTTTATGTGAGTGTAACAGATTTCTACAACAAAAACTTAAATATTAAACTCGTGAGTTATTTAGGATAAAGTAGAAAAGTTGTCAAAAGAATATTTAAGATTTTTCTTGATTATGCTAAAACGTATGAAAAATACATATTTGATTTTATTTATAAGATATTTATATATAGGGGTTTAAATTTCTTATTTTGTATGAGAAGAAGAAGATTCTTACACACACATGAAATGGTGGAACCCTCCACACACACACACACACATATATATATGTGAGTTCTACCATTTCATGTGTGTGTGGCATGAGAATACACTTCTCTTACAATATGAGAAATAATATATATATTTCATTAGAAACAAGAAAATTTTAAATCGTATTAATTTACTTTTAAAATTTAATAATTTTACAGTGTTATTACTATTTAATTCTACTCAATCCTCAAAGTATAAAGTCAATATATAAAACTTCCATTAAAAATGGATGACATGACTTGTTAAAATAAACCTTCTTTCTCTCTGCTTTTACTAGAATAACTTTTTAGCAAAGCTGAGTGGGGAGATAAGTCCTACTGCGTCAGCGCGTGCTAAATACTCTCCAGTTGATTGAGTCACCTCGGTTAAAGGAGGTGTTTTTACGCCGCCCACGCGCTTTGGTGGGCCGATAGATAGAATCTTCTTGCGATACCATACCTATAGAAAAAGAAAACCTAAAATAAAATAATGAAAGTGAGTGTGATAAATTAGGGGTAATATAATTTTTAGTTTCCTTTATTTTAATTTTACTCCCTCAAATTTTGACTTATAAATCCTTCAAATTTCATTCCGTTAAAAATATTAGTCTCTAACTACAAATGAGTATGTACTAGATTGGATCGGGTTAATCCGAGTCTCAAGAGGACTTTGGGTTGTACAAGGAAGACCGTGGTCCAGTGGCGGATCTAGGAAATTAATGAAGGGTGAACACTCCAATGGCAGATCTAGGAAATTAATGAAGGGTGAGTCTCAATAAGTTCAAATATATAAATTAATGAAGGGTGGTACACTCAATAAGTTCAAGTACATATATTTTAATAATAAAAGTATCTTACAATAAAAATAATTATAATGTCATCCTTCTAGGCTTTATTTTTGTAATTCCATCATAATTATCTTATTATCAATACTATCAAATACATCTTTTTAATATAATGCATTTTCGTATCACGAGAAAATAAAATAGAAGGAGGAAAATTAAATTGGGAAACTTGAATTTTAAGATAAAGGCATTTTTCGTATTTTCACATTAGATTTCAATGGTGGGCACTTGCCCCTTCTCATACACATGCGCCCGCCTCGCCATGGTCTAGTCCGGTCTAACACTAACTTGCAATTTGAGCTAAACTAGATCGGTCCAGTAGACTCTTGGATGGTCTAGGCGGTCTAGGATCTAATTTTTCCCCCTTTTTGAAGGCAAAACTTGAACCTATTAAACATTATTAGGATCATAAATATACCTATAATAATATAAAATGCGCCACAAAACATTAAAATATTAAAAATCTATAATAATATCCAACAACATTTAACAACAATAAAAAATATGTTGAAAAAGGGATTTAAACATGATAAATATAATTAAGATAATAAAAAATCTATAATAATATAAAAATCATTATAAACTTAATAATAAATCCTTAAAAACTCCAATAACATTAAATAACAAATAACATCTAAATTACAAAAATATTTTTAAGAAATTGACTGGACCAAACCAAGTGGTTTGGTCCCTTGGTCGGAACCCAATCGAGCTCGATTAGTCAGTCGATCCAATTTCATTATGTTGCTTATTTGGACTGGATTAGACCAACCCGAGTTGGACCAGGTGGACCGAGATCACTAGTTTTTTGCCCACCCTTATCCCTAACGAGCCATGAACCGATCGGCACAAAAACCCGGTGAGGGAGGATGACGGTGCGTCTAAATCTCTCCCAATAATCAAACCCTGTGGCCACAAGCGTAGAAAAAATATTAGTCCCTATAATTTAATAAAAACTTAGACCATTTTATCAGTAAAGGGATTGAAACCCATAGTTTAAAATTTGAATGATCAAAATCAAAATAAGGGTAAATTTAATAGTAAAAGATCATATTAACCCAATAAATTATTTGGAAAGAAGTTAAATAATCACAGGAATTTATTTACATTTTTACTCCAACCACAAGAATTCATTTGCAAAACTTTAAGGGCTTAAGTAAATAGATTCAGAGATATGAGGGGCAAATTATAAGTTTAAGCCGCTCAAAATATTAATTTGGGAAATTACATATAGTATGAGAGAGGAGAAAATATGATAAACTTATCCATTGAAATCTCAAAATTACATTTAAGTATGGTAAGACTTTTTAGCATTAACTTCCAATCATCAAATGCCCATCAACTTGTCAATGGACTCCTACAAATTTGTTAGTGTTGCGCCCAGTGGCGGATTTAGGGGCTAGGGGTGGCCCCGTCCCCTAATATATATATATTTTTAAAAAATTATGTATGTATGTATGTATGTATGTATGTATGTATGTATGTATGTAAATAAGGAGATATCTTTCTTTGTCTGTGGTTTGTTTTAATATTTCACTACATGTAAGAGAAACTTATTATGTATAACTTATTTTTTATTTATCTCAATATATAGTAGTTTCACATAACCTTGCTTGTGTTTGGTCTTTAACTTTTGAGTTTGAAATTGTCATACCTTAATAAAATATAAGGAGATATCTACATATATATACAAGCTTAATAAGCTAAGCTTCTTTGATTCTATTGTCTTTCATAATTTGTATTTTAAAAATCTAGTTAATATTCCTTCGGTTCTAAATATAAGATATATTTATCTAATTTAAATAGATTAAGGAAGTTGGTTAAGTAAGTTAATTTGACATGTATTTTTTAAAATATCATAGTCATCATCTTTCCTAATTTTTCATTCACTATCTTCCTTGATTATTTTTAACGAATATGAAAACTATGTCTTATATTTAGGACAAAAATCAACTCCTTAAATATGTCTTATATTATGGATTGAAGGAAGTAATTTGTTGGAACCATAGTCCATTCTTGGTAGATTAGGGCGTCCAAACCCAATGCAAGTGGATCTATTATGTGATAAATTTCTTTTAATTTTTTATATATTAGACATATATTGTATTTTAAATATTTTTATTTATGATATAACATTTTTTATTTTCGCCCCGTCACTAAAATTCCCGCTCTCCCCTGGTTGCGCTTTATGAGCTTTTAGTTGAAAGTCAATTGACATCCATATGCTTGTCCGTGGAATTAGAATTTATTGTAAAAATTCTCACTAAACTTAAATATAATTTTGAGATATTTAGAGATTATTTTATCGTATTTTCTCTTGGTCTAGGCTTAAATATAAGGGAAAATCATTTTCAGGGGTCCTTTTAAGGCCGACAATCCTAAAAAGGCTCCAAGATTCGATAATCCCAAAAAGGCCCTTAACATTTTAAGGATTTTGAAATCTTGGGTGAGTGTCAACGGAAATGATATAGTTGTTAACTGCATCGATATAGTTGTTAATGGGGTACTGATATAGTTGTTAGCAGAGTGTTGTTAACGGGGTGATTTAGTTGTTAAAACTTACCCGTTAACAACTATATCACCTCATTGACAACTCACTAAAAATTTTGAAAATTTTAGGGCATTTTTTAGGATTGTCAATCCTAAAAGGGTGCTGAAATGGATTTTCCCTAAATATAATTTTCCCTATTAATTTTTTGCCAAGTACACTGCAATTCCTCCGCTAGTTAGTTACTGTTTCCATGGCATCTCTCCGTGCTCCTATCTTACGCTAAGAGCAGTTTTCGCTGTCTTTTTCTTTCTCTCACTCTCGGTTCTTAGTACGTTGATCTTTTTCTTCCTTAGTCTTCGTCTCTTCCATCCTCCTTCTCCTCCGGCAACTAGCGCCGCCGTGAAGCAATGTATCCGTACCGTTCAGTCACCCTTTTCCCGCTCATTTTATATTGATTTGGCGTGTATATGTGAAGACTGCTTTTCATCTTCTTCATGCATCGTTAATATAAACGATACAGCTTCTTTTAGCTCCAGTGAAGCCGCGTATGAGCTCTCGAATCTGGGGATTTCTTGAAATTTGGTGCTTCGAAGTCTGAATTTACACTTTCCATCTTCATCAATACAGCTCCATAAACTCAAACCCTAGCCGTCCTCACTATAAACGACGTTACTCCCTCTGTCCCTCACCCACAAACTCCATCAATCTCTCTCGGCTCGTGCTTTCTAGTTCCAGCTCTGCCTTTTGTTCTGTCTCTGTCACTCACGGCTTAAGCTTCTTAATCTCAGTCTCTTGTGATTCATCGGCAGAAGTCTCCATTAGATCTTCGTTCGTGTAAGTATGACCTGCTTCCTCCCCACTTTCACTGGACTTTGGTTTCTGCTGATATGTTCCCTTCTCACTTTCTTCGGCTATGATTCCGTGATTTTTTTTTTATGTCTATATATTATATTTTCGGGCTCACTCAGTTTCTTTTTTATTTGATAAGTGAGTGGAAAATTTCAACATTGCTTTACTGGTTGGTTGAAGCTAAACTTTCAAACTGAGTTGCTTGACTTTCGGTTTTTTTAGCATGCTCTGGTTCAACTATTGAGGCATAATAATTTTGTAAATTTATTTTAGTCATGCCCAAGTGAAATATTAGGATCTCTGTATGAGGAGTTTGCCCCAAATTTTGATTAATTTGTCGATCTCATATAATTTGTTCTTGTATTTACATTTTGTGATCGAAATATATCATACTGAGGATAGAGTCTTAGCTTGTGAGCACCAAAAGCTAAATGAAATATGCGCTAAATCTCTTTCTCGCTTTTTCCTAGCTTCTATCATTGTCAATGGAAGATGCGATGAATCATACTTTTGGATTTATCTTTGTTCTTGAATTGATGCTTTTGTACACCCATCTTAGTACCGTTGGAATCCTCAATGACGCTAGATGGTTTTCTGGTGGGCAAGTTTTGGTAGTTTGTTAGATTTTGGTTCATGGGTAATTATAAATCAATTAATGTGTTCAGACATCCTCTCTTAGATTTTCTAAAATTGATATATGTGTTTCTACAGGTTTGCTTAGTTTAATATCATATTTCTTTCCTTCCTTTGTACCATCTCTTCGCTTCATACCAATCAACTTGCTGTGTTTATCACTTTATCTAGAACTGTATGCCAAGATGAATTTTGTAATCCTGAAATGTGATGAGAAAGACAACTGAAACTTCTAAACAAGCTTTTATTGTGGCGTAGCTTTTATTTTTGATATGGCTAGACTTACAAATTATCGCAGGAAACGACGTCTAATTTGTTTTTATATTTCAGGAATATCGTACTTCTTATGGAAGTTTGAAGAACTTGATTGTGAGGAGTCTGCATAGGTCTCTCTTTACATATTGTCTACTGAAGGTCCTTTATTGTCATAAAAAATCATAATGGTTTCTAGGTCGTATTCTAACTTGTTAGAGCTTACTTCCTGTGGTTCCCCAACTTTTGGTCTGGAGAAGAAGAGGCTTCCTCGAGTGGCAACTGTTGCTGGAGTACTTTCAGAACTAGATGATGAGAACAACAGTGCTGGCTCTGATGCTCCCTCATCCATCACTCAGGATAGGATGATTGTTGTTGGTAACCAGCTTCCTTTGCAAGCTCACAGAAAAGATGATGGTAAGTGGGACTTCTCTTTGGACGAGGACTCTCTTCTTTTACAGCTGAAAGATGGCCTAGGAGATGATGTAGAAGTGATTTATATTGGGTGTCTTAAAGAAGAAATTGATGTAAGTGAGCAAGATGATGTTGCTCAGTATTTGCTTGACACTTTCAAATGTGTACCCACGTTCTTACCTCCTGAGCTTTTCAGCAAATTCTACCATGGGTTCTGCAAGCAGCATCTGTGGCCTTTATTTCACTACATGCTTCCACTGTCACCGGATCTTGGTGGTCGATTTGATCGCTCTCTTTGGCAAGCTTATGTTTCTGTGAATAAGATATTTGCAGATAAAGTAATGGAAGTCATTAGCCCTGATGATGACTTTGTGTGGGTTCATGACTACCATTTGATGGTTTTGCCAACATTTTTGAGGAAGAGATTTAACAGGGTGAGGCTAGGATTCTTCCTCCACAGCCCATTCCCTTCCTCTGAGATTTACCGAACACTTCCTGTAAGGGATGAACTTCTGAGAGCTCTTCTGAACTCTGACCTCATTGGGTTTCATACTTTTGATTATGCAAGGCACTTTCTCTCATGTTGTAGTAGAATGCTTGGGCTTTCTTATCAATCCAAGCGGGCTACATAGGCCTTGAGTACTATGGTAGAACTGTTAGTATCAAGATTCTTCCCGTTGGAATCCATATTGGCCAACTTCAATCTGTCATGAATTTTCCTGATACAGAGAGTAAGGTCTCAGAATTACGAGACCAGTTCAGAGGTCAAACTGTGATGCTTGGGGTTGATGACATGGATATCTTCAAAGGAATTAGCCTAAAACTTTTGGCCATGGAGCAATTGCTCTACCAACATCCAGATAAGAGGGGCCAAGTTGTTATGGTTCAAATTGCAAATCCTGCAAGAGGACGGGGGAAGGATGTACAGGAGGTACAAAGTGAAACTTATGCCGCTGTAAAGAGGATTAATGATACATTTGGAAGGCCTGGGTACACTCCTGTTATCTTGATTGACACACCACTGAAATTCTATGAGCGAATAGCTTATTATGTAATTGCAGATTGTTGTCTTGTTACAGCTGTGAGAGATGGTATGAACCTTATACCCTATGAATATGTCATATGTCGACAAGGAAATGAGAAACTGGACCAGATTTTGGGGATAAATCCATTTTCTCAAAAGAGGAGCATGCTGGTGGTATCTGAATTCATTGGGTGCTCCCCTTCATTAAGTGGAGCAATTCGAGTGAATCCATGGAACATTGATGCTGTTGCCGAAGCTATGGATTCTGCTCTTGTAATCCCAGACTCTGAAAAACAGATGCGACATGAGAAACATTATAGGTATGTTAGTACGCATGATGTTGCATATTGGGCACGGAGCTTCTTGCAGGATTTGGAAAGAGCATGTAGGGACCATCTTCGAAGGAGGTGCTGGGGCATTGGTTTTGGCCTAGGGTTTCGGGTAATTGCTTTAGATCCAAATTTCAGAAAGCTATCAGTTGAGCATATTGTTTCGGCTTACAAGAGGACCAAGCACCGGGCAATTCTTTTGGATTATGATGGTACCATGATGCAGCCAGGAACAATTAGTACAACCCCAAGTGCTGATGCTGTTGGAATCTTGAAGAGCCTGTGCAGCGACCCCGATAATGTTGTTTTTGTTGTTAGTGGGAACGAGAGAAAGACTCTGACTGACTGGTTTTCTTCATGTGAAAGGCTAGGGATTGCTGCAGAACATGGTTACTTTTTGAGGTATGCTATTTTTTACTAGTTTTTCTATGATCCCAAACGAAGAAGCTGAATACTAAATTACTGCTTAAATGTGTATATGGTTATCGTGCATGCATATTGTCTACTTTTAGTGTTCTCTCATTTTTAAATTCGAAGCATGCTGAATTTGACTTTCAGTTTTCTTGAGTCCCAAATATGGTAGGAATGGCATCATTCTTTATTTATTATTTTTATTTTGGTTGAGTTTTCTTCAATGCTTAACTTCGGGAATTATCCCTTTGTTCCCCAGGACAACTAATGCTGCAGAATGGGAAACTTGTCTTTCTGTACCGGATTTTGACTGGAAACAGATCGCTGAGCCAGTAATGCAATTATACACAGAAACAACAGATGGTTCTAACATTGAGGCCAAAGAGAGTGCTTTAGTTTGGAATTACCAGTATGCAGACCGTGATTTTGGTTCATGCCAGGCTAAGGAGCTTCTAGACCACCTGGAAAGTGTTCTTGCCAATGAACCTGTTTCTGTTAAGAGTGGCCCACACATTGTGGAGGTTAAACCCCAGGTTGGTAGTCAAAATTTATCTTTCCAATTTTACTTCATCTAGGGTTGTCCGTAGGGAATTAAACTGAACAACCTAATCACCCACAGAAGCTGTACCATTATCTTTGCTTGTTAAATGAACGAACCCTAAATTTGAGAATACCCTACTACAATTAATTACTTTTGAAGAAATAGTTTCATGTATAAGCTTCTTAAAGTATGACTATAGGAAAAGAATCTTTGAAAACGAACTATGAATTTGATCAGACTGTGGTCGTGTTTTAGGGCACCACCGCACTAGGCTACTTTATCATATAGATAGATTATCCTGTTAGACACTCTTTTGTTTGAAACAATCACAAGTTGTCCGAATTGGTTTTGCTAAATTTCATTTAACTATTGTGGTTAAAGCTAGCCTGATCAACTCTGTATATCCTGGGTGTCCTCCCCCAGCCAACATCAAATTCCTCAATTTTATTTTTCATTTTCAAGCTTCAAATTATATAACAAAACATGACTAATTTCCAATCTTTAACGGCAGGGTGTCAACAAGGGAATTGTAGCAGAACATCTTCTCGCAACGATGCGTGAGAAGGGAGTAATTCCAGATTTTGTTCTCTGCATTGGGGATGACAGATCAGATGAGGACATGTTTGAAGTCATCATGAGTGCACGTGAGTCCTTGTCGCCAGTCGCTGAGGTGTTCGCCTGCACAGTGGGGCAGAAACCAAGCAAGGCCAAGTATTACTTGGAAGACACAAGTGAGATATTGAGAATGTTGCAAGGCCTTGCCTATGCTTCAGGGCAATCTGTTAAAAGTTCTCCCCAACCTCCATCACACCGAGCATTTTTCTGACCATGGTTAGCTTCAATTCTTATTTATAGGCTCTCCTGTGGGATATTCTTGCTTGGTTGTCCAACATTCCAAGTCATGTTACTTCGTTGTTACCAAGTGCTTCTAGGTTTCGTTTCCAAGTAGATGAGATGTATTTAATGATGTATCTAATTATTTCTGTGTCTCCATTTGGATTCGATGTACAACGCTGTTCTCCAATCGGAATGAATGGTAGGCTTGTGAGTTGTGATTATCCCATGTTATTATTTTTAGGAGGGATTGCTGTTAGTGCCAACGTTTCACCCGAGAGGGGTGAATTTTTTTTTTTTGAAAAGTACAGTGCAAGCTGGAGCTTGAGAAAGCAAGAAGGGACAAGACCATGAAAATCTAGCCCTTAGTACAAAGAAGAAAGCCAAAAATTAGGGGTGGCAGACCAATTGGTCCCTTAAAAATATATCCAAGCAACCACTTGGAAGCGTTGGCAATAGAACAACGTCTTGACCTCCGGGATATCATGGCCATGTTTGGCCATATAGTCGCAAGCGATATTAGCTCTTGGAGTATAGCAAATCTCAACACTTCATCATGGAAGAGAAGATCTCTAGCCTCTCGAATGATGGCTTTGAGAGTATAGCAAATCTCAACACTCCAGTCTGAGAGAAATAATTAGGCTTTAAAATTTGTTTCTAGAAGTTTTTCGCCCTTGCATGATCCACGATTACATGAATCACATTTTCCTCACTATTACATGGGAAGGGGCAGTCTTGTCATTAGTGAGGCCTCTTCTAGCTCGAGAGAGTTGGTGATTAATCTCTCATGGCCAACTTGCCACATGAAAATTTGACTTTCTCGGGAATCGCCACTTCCACATCAAGGACCGAGGCTATTATCGGTCGTTCCTCCATGATCGAGAGAGGTAATTATAGGCGACTTGACAGAAAAGTAACAATCTCTCGCAGCTCTCCAAGAGAAACAATCGGGAAGGTTAGAAGAAGGGGGATGAATTTTAGAAATAATACGAATGATTGAAGGGGGCAAGATTCCTTGCCACCTGTCAATATCCCATCTTCCATTCACCGAAGTGATCGCGAACCGTCTCACTCTCATTTACGAGGAAGGATCGAAACGAAGGCTATAAGAGGACGATCAATAGGGAGCCAAGGATCTTGCCAAAACTTAGTTCCAACCCCACTATTAACCTTTCTCCCAACTCCAATGAAAAACTTATCCCAAACTAGAACAATTGCTTTCCATGCATAGGACGAGTTTCTTTTCCCGGAGAAATTAGGAACGACCATATCACCACAGTTATATTTGGCCCAAAGACATTGGACCCATAAGTCTTGATTCTTTGTGAAGAGACTCCAGCAGAGCTTCATAATAAAAGCTTTGTTTTGACGACGAAGATTTTGCAACCCGAGACCCCTTTCTTCTTCGCCTGAGTAACTTTGTCCCAAGCAATGAGATGCATTTTTTTTATATATCTTCCGCTTGAGACCAAGAGGAACTTCCTCGAAATCTTGTCTAATTCATTTATGATACAAATAGGAAGGAGAGTTGATTGCATACAGTAGCTAGGGAGGGACGAAAGCACGGATTTAATCAACACGAATCGACCACCATAGTTAAAAATTTACTTTTCCACATCGACGACTTATTCCTTGCTTTTTGAACAATGGGATGATAAGTGGCTTTCGTAACTCGCTTATGAATGATCGGCACTCTAAGTATTTACCAAGATCGAAGTGATTCCTATCCCAAGTAATCGACTCGGGTCCATCGCTCTATTGAAATTAACATTTGAAGAACAACATGCGGGATTTATCTAAATTAATTCTATGGTAGGAGACTTCACGAAACTTTGCATCACTTTACGGACCTCGGACATCGACTATGAGAGGCTTAGTAAAGAGAATTAGGTCATCAACAAATAAAAGGTGGGAGATATGAGGACCTCTTCTTTTGAATGAGAATGGTTTCAGTAGCCACGGCCTCACACTCGGCTTTAATTAGATGACCCAACCTCTCCATACTGAGAGGACAAAAATATACGGACTAAGAGGATCACCTTGTCGACTCCTCTAGAAGGGGTAAAGCTCGGACTTTCCTCACCGTTCCAAAGAATAGACATAGATGTAGTAGATATGCAAGCCATAATGAGATTGATAAGATTGCCCGTCAAATTTAAGGAAGCAAGAGTGTTCTTGATGAAACCCCAATCAAGTCTGTCAAAAGCTTTCTCCATATCAATCTTAATGGCGACAAATCCTTTCTTTCTTCCCCGAGTCTCATGGAGTGAATAATCTCTTGGGCAATGAGGATGTTGTCACAGCTGGATCTGCCAGCAATGAAGCTACATTGCTCAAGACCAACGAGGAGCTCATAACTCCTCTAAACCTATTCGCCAAGACCTTAGTAATAATTTTGAACCTCACATTGCACAAGGATATAGGGCGAAAGTCCTTTAATGAAGAAGGATTGTCAACCTTAGGAATGAGGACAACCTGGACTTATTGATGGCACCATCTTAGAGGGATCTTCAAAACAATCTTCAATGAAATCACATATTTTGGGACCAACGATATTCCACCGAGTTTGGAAGAAGTAAGCTTGAAGGCCGTCGAGTCCCGGGCTTTAAAAGCACCCATAGCAAAAATAGCATTCTTAATTTCAAGTCTCGTAATTCTTCTCGAGCATGTGTAACTCATGAGTATCGATGACCGGAAAGTTAGAACACCACTCAATCGATCTCTCACAAAGGCATCCCGGGAGTAAAGGTTCAGAAATAGTCATGAGCCATCATTTTTGTAGTATCATGATCTTCAATCCAATCCTCGGAATCGTTTTGAATGGCGGCAATTCTCTGTCTTTTCCTTTTAATCATGGTGGAAGCGTGGAAGAACCTTGTATTTCGTCACCCCCGAAGCCATTTACATTTGGATTTTGAAACCAAAAACTTCCTCTTGGGTGGCCACTCTATGGTACTCATTCCAAAGTTTCTTTTCAAGCCTATAAAGACCGGTTTGCAAATTTTCCTTTCGCTTCTATAAATTCCTTCCAGCGCGAATCGGCTCTTTCTTTTCTTTTTTTTTTTTATAAAAATTACCAACCCAAGTTATCATGCCAATCCGTAGCGAGTGTTGAAAAGTTTGCAGCCCTTGAATCCAATTTTATAATGCCATGCATCCTTAGTGATATCCTTGAAGTCACTTTCCAAAGACCAAGCAATTTGATAAGAGAAAATTTACGGAATTTTTTAATCGAGATGAGGGTTTACATTCACCACCACGATCCTATGATCGATTTAAATTTGAGCTCATGACGAACAATGAAATTGGGAAAAGGTTAATCCAACTAAGATTAGTAAAAACCCAATCCAGTAGCTCTTTCAAGCCCCGGCGCTCCCATGTGAAATGCTCGCCTTGAATCTTTGCTTCAATGAGATCGGTGTCATCAATACATTCCCTAAAACTGGTGTATTGAGGCCCAAGGAGGGTCAGCTCCACCAAGTTTATCATTTGGGGACAAGTAAGCATTGAAGTCTCCCAAAACTAACCAGGGGAGATTAGCATTAGGAGCGAGAGAACGGAGGGAGCTCCAAAGCGAGGCTCTGGCAGGAGAGGTAGTTTCCCCATAAACAGCAGTCACAAGACTCAGAGTATTACTACTAATCTCCCTGACTTGACAGTGAAGAAGTTGGGTGGTGGAGGTAAGACAAGTAATATTAAACTTGACATTATTCCAAAGAAGCCAAATACCCCTCGAAAAACCATTAGACTCCACACGAATCCAATTACTAAAGCCAAGTTTACAACAAACTTTATCAGCTCTATCACCGCTAATACGCGGCTCCATAAGACAGAGGATATCAATACAGTACTTATTAACAATATCTTTAATAATTAAAGGGAAAGTCCGGCTACCGGCTCCCCTACAGTTCCAAGATGCAATAAACATATATAAATTATATAAGTTTAAGAGTACCAAGAAAAGAGGTAGGGATACTTACCTGGGGCGGTGAGATCCTCCTTCATTTTGCTGCTCAAATTGAGATTCTGCTACAAAAGATACATTGGCTTCCATGAAGTCTGGAGCAACATCCTCGTTGGGGTCCTAATGATCAGGCGACCGTGAAGAGGTGGGTTGAGACATAATTTGAGCTTGCTCCAGGGATGAATCAGCATGAGGTTGCTCTATAACATCATTTTTCTGATGACCCGTATTAGCTAAGTTTCCATGAACAATATTATGTGTGCGCTGACCCCTTGATTGTCTACCGAGGACTTTTGTGGTCCACATGGAGGGCCGATTCATTGTTATTGATAATTGTCTTCGGGGAATGGACCAATCCTTTAGAGGTTTTAGAATGATTCAAAACCACACTAGGCCCGGGGTTATCACTATTAGATTTTAGCAAATTAGAGTCCACATCCTTCAAATGAGGCCCAACTAAGTGAGCTACATGAGTGCCCTCCACCGATGAGTCGGGCCCGTAGCGAATCGGCCCGGATGAAGTCCGCTTAACCCGATAATGGCTTTTGGACTTGGCAAATAATTCCATTCCCTTAGATCGCAAATTTCACTGTCTCTTTCTTCCTTCCTAAGTTCACCAGCCTTCGTCGTAGGGAGCCTGTCTTTTCTTAGTTCGGTTTGCTCGATCGAGGTGCATTTTCGGCGGAGTGGTTCACCTCATCCGGATTCACAACATCTCCAAGTGCCGCAAAACGAGATTGTTGCCCAAGAGCCGTTGTGCTCATCGTCCCGACACCGGTTCCCGAGGAAGGGACTTGCCCGGAATCGGTCCGTTGTGGAGGGCGACCACGATTCCGACGATTAACCAAAGATCCACGGCCCAAAGCTTTGAAGAAACCGTCGCCGGCGTGTTCACCGACAAAGCGATTTGGAGGTTGTTGCGATGGTGGCGGCACCGCATCCCGAGGTTTCGATTCGGGGCATTTGTGAGGGCATCTTTCTCACCGATGACCAAACCGTCCACACTCAAAACAGATAAGGGTAAGCCCTCATATTCTACATTGAAAATAGATCCGCCGCAATCACTTTAAGGACCAATTTCTTTTGAAGATTTAGCTCAACACAAATTTCCACAAATTTTCCCCTTTGAATTTTCGGTGATGCATTTTGGCAATCTCGCAATGTATTCATATCTACCCTTAGAGTGCGTCCAATCCGGTCCCCTAGCCGAGAGATACAATGCTTGTTATACAAATGCATAGGAACGTCTGTATTCTAATCCAGTTGCCACTCGCCCAAAGCATTCTCATATGGGTTAAAATATGGTGTCCAACGTTGTACAATAACACAAGTGTGGCTTGATGACCCAAGGACCTTCATAGAGAACTTTCTGTAATGAGACCTCCATAGATCCCGATCTTGGAAACGAACAACAAAATAGTTGTTAGGAGTATCAATAAGCTCAAAATTAGAAAATCCCCATAGATTTATCAAAAGATCTTTTAATACATAAAGGTTAAATTTCCGCCCCCAATATCTTGTGAGGATCGAGCATAATTCCATGGTTCACACCACTCATTATACTATTCTTCGAGCATGGAGCCACAGGTACAATTCCATTAGCTTTTTCATCTCTTCCGATGGTTCAGAATTTTCCAAAGATATTTCTTTATCATCGACAAATAAATCATCATCCTCCATTATGTGATTGCTATGAGCAACTCCATTGAATCCTAATAGAGAAGCGCGGTAGGATGGGAACTTTAGAGTGCTTTCATTTTTTCTTCCATCTCTCTCGCATTCGAGTTTGGGATTTTCTCGAAGATTGCCCTGTCTCTTTTTCGTCATGGCATCGTCCATAATGGCCCGAGGGCTTCTTCCAGCTTCTTTTTCTTTTTTCCGTCGTCCCGCTTCTTCTGGCCGCGGTCGGTCCGGTGGAATTTTCCGTTGCCCAAGATCTGCTAGGATTAGAGCTCTGTCTTGAAGCTTCCATGGAGAGAAAAACTTCTCGCTCTTAGATACAAGTTAGAACCCCGAGAGGGGTGAATTGGGTGATTTAAAAATGTAAAGTAGAAACATTGAACTATTAAATCAAATAGATAGAGTTAGAGAGATATCACCAAAGTGTGCATGACGTTTATACCGGTTCGGCTTTAAATCCTTGATCTACGTTAATCCCCATAACATCCGGGTTCTTGACATCGTATTACAGAGTAATCCTTACCAGATTCACTCCCCTTACTAGTTGTAATCTAACAACTACTCAAAGTCTCATCACCTTGAGATTTTACAAACATAAAATTGATTGAATGATTCTCTTCAGAGTAGATATATAATCATTGATGAATAATAATATCAATAGATATTTCACAGTACTAATGAGCAATAAGTTATCAATAAATTGATCGTGTTTCGTTGTTGGCTTCGTATTGAATGCTTTTGTATTTATAATTGAAATTCACAAATGACTATTGTGAAGCTTCAAGCTTCTTGTTGTGAGTTCAAACTTTTACATTAGACAAATGAAGCTCTCGTTAGAGATTGATTCAAGTCGTTTGGCGTAAATCAAGATTCGATCATTTTTGCTTTGCTGCAACATGAAATCCTTTTAGTCTTCTTTGGGATTGCTTAGGTTGGGTCCCTGTCGCTTTCACCAGAATGAGTGTCTAGAAGATGATCATTTGACCTCTGCTGAATTAGCTTTCGCTTATGCTCTGTTTTCGCAGCAGTAATTCATGTTCGACACAAAACTTGCTTTTTGAGATTTTGGACGAAATCCTTCAATTAAACATTTGAAACTCATTAATATATATGTTTAGATTCATTGAGAAGTATAATGAGCAATAATCATAAGTAATCAAATATTAAACAGTAAATCTGAATTCTCAGAGACAAAGGTTTAGTGCAGAAGTAGGTGACACTCGAGTACTCAATATCCATACACGAGTGCTATTGTATCGTATGTCTAAAAGAAGACTGTTCAAATAGAGTTGAGTTGTAAAGATGATGCTTCTTCCGGATACTCGAGTGTATATTTTGTCACACTCGAATGCTGGTGAAATATGTGTATGGTAGAAGACTATTCAAAGAATAGAGTTCAGAGAAAATATGTTAATCTCTACAAGACACTCGAGTGTCACAAAGTGATAATTTGAGTGTGCCTCACAAAGAGACAACACTCTTGTTTCATCAGTAAGTGTCATGCACTGAACTTTTTAAGTGTTTACCTTGACACTCGAGTGCTAGAGATCACACTCGAGTGTTTACCTTGATGCTTTTAGGATGAGCGCGAGTATCAAGCAAAGATAATACAAGTGTTGAGGTAGCACTCGAGTATTCATTAATGCACTTGAGTGTCAAGACAACATTTCTGAAATGAAGTGAGTGTTAGACAATTTTGTTGCAAGTGTCAAGCTAACACTCGAGTGTTCATAGTAACACTTGAGTGTGTTCATATTAGAACACTTTATAAGCGCTTTCGATTCAAGTTTTAATTCAAATAACGGTTGCACACTCGAGTGTCTTCAAACATACACTCGAGTGACTTGAATCATCAAGTTATTTTTTTCCAAGTTTGTTATCATCAAAACTTATAAACCAAGAACTAACAATCAGGTGGTGAACCAAAAATAACTTTTGCAGGGTCATAAAATAAACATGTTCAACTATTTACTAAAAATAATATTGCATAACATTGAAAATACAAATAAATAATAGAGTAAATACCCTTTTGGTCACGACAAAAACGCAATCCCCATTTTGGTCCCTTACAAAAAAAATCATTTTTAGTCCATAAAAAAGATAAATAAGGGTCGATTGGTTGACATTTTGATCTCTCACAAATTTCCAAAAAGTCATTTTTAGTCCCTCAAAAGGATGAATAATGGACTTTTTTTTTTGTAAGGGACCAAAATAGGGTCCGTGTTTTTTGTCAGGACCGAAATGGTATTTACTCTAAATAATAACCGACAATTATAAATCAAAACATGATATAAGATGATAACATTTTCGTAGGTATCTCAAACAAGAATTTTACTTTCCTCTTACAGCTCAATGAGTAATGAACCAAACATTATCCTAAAGATATCACAAACACAATCATAATAATTATATGTATAATGAAATTTAATAAAATTAACACTTATTAAATGCATATTCACCTACCTTAAAACAAAATAATTGGAGAAAATAAAAGAAATATAATATGACCCCAAAAAATATTTTAAAAAAACATAAAGATATGATTCAATTTCAGCTAAGCAAATAACCTATTATAATCTTTTTTTAAGAGAAATTCATTATAAAATCATAAGACAATCAAATGATAAATGAAACTGATTAAAATTAGCCATTAATCATCCTTTATATATATAGAGTTATCTATTGTCAAAACTTAAGACACTCCCAAAATCATAACCGCAAAATTTTTACTAATCAACACAATATTACCCTCATTAGAAAAAGTAAAATATGTAGAATAAAATACTTAGTTGGGGCCAAATTATTGACCAACATAAAATATTATATGATACACATATAAAAATACAAAAGATAAGAGAAAGTCAGCTAGGGTCAAGGCCCAGCTGGCCATAACCTGGTTCGGCCATTGCTAACAATTGCGAGAAAAGTTTTGGAAAAATCCCATTTAATTTATACCTTCAAAATGCTTAAATCTCAAATTGGTCTTCCCAATTCAACTAATCTCAAATTGGTCTTCCCAATTCAACTAATCTCAAATTAGTCCTAGATGATCAATTTGGGATTTATGAAGGGAAAATTTCATTTAAATGCAAAATCCCAAATCACAGACTCTGATATGAAAAACACTAATACCATAATAATCACCTTGCACTAATTAGGGATTTTAAAATGTTTTTAATTAACTCATTTCTCTTTTTCCCTTTCATTTCTCTCCTCTCATCCTCCACCTCCATGCAAAGCCTCTCTTCTTATTTTCTGTTTTGTGTCATCGCCACAAACTGCGGCTCCTCCCTCCTCGCATGTTTCCTCCGTCGCAATGTTGTTTATCAATTATAGGCAATGTTTCAAGTTTATGCTTTGACTTCTCTCGTTGAATAGCAGCAAGAACAAAGAACTGCATTTGTTCTCAAACTTTTTTTAAAAAATAGGTATTGAATATATATATATCAACCACAAAATACACATATTCTAGCTTCGTCATTCTTCCCTTTTTATTTGCATCAAAAGCTGGCATCCTTGCCTAGTGATCGTTATAATTGTTTGCTCGTGGGGTCAAGGAGAGGATGAGCAAGTGTTGTCTGTAATAACTATTCTTCTAATATGTAAAACACCAACTATGGTGGAAAATGGCGTAACTAAAAAATTGAAAACCCTATCATGATTATAAGAGAGTTTTGGTTACAAAATATAAGATAACCATGATAGAAAAGAATAAAACATGATTATTATTATTTTGGATACAAATAAAACATGATTTAATATCACTTATCCTGGTTAAAAGAGTCACATTCATCTTTTTAAGGGTTAAGGTGCAATTTTTGTTGGAATATTTTAAAATAAAGAGACGTGTTTGTTGAAAAGTCATGTTTTTATAAATTAAGGAGTTTATATGAAGGGTTGTGTAGGAAGTTATAATACTAAAGGTCATCAAAGTCATGTCTCTTTAGATGCACATGGACAATGACGGGGCCACATTTGTACCCTTGTCTACACGTGCAGACACAAATTTTGAGTTTTTCCCCAAAAACATCTTACATGAGAGAGATGGAGAGAAACAGATCCGGTGAAGCCGATGAGAAACAAATCTAACTTTTACTTGTCCTTCTCCATTTGCCATAGCTCTACTTTCCAGATCGAAGATTGGGCTTGACTGCACGTACATCGACGATGTTGTGAAAGGGTGGTGGAGGCTTTGGACACGGCAGAGAAGAGCACCTAAGCGAGGAAAGTGGCGATGGGGCTAAAGAAAGAGAGAGAAGGAAACATAAAAATGAGGAAAGACAAAGGAGAGAGAAGAGCAAGAGAGTGAAAGACAAAGGAGAGAAGTAGGTATATGTAAAGGTTTGAACTTTGAAGAAACAAAAAAAGGTGATGCGGCTGAACAAAGAGAGAAGGAGAGAATGATTTTTCAAGAGATAAACTATAGAGTATAGACTATAGAGAAGTGGGAGCAGACTTGGGAATGCTCACATCTTGGAAATGACAAAAAGTCTTCAAAATGGCAAAATGGTGGATAATATAATCTAAAATCAAAAAATAAAATTTAAAACAGATTAAGTTACTATTAATATTCCAATCAAGGTTATTAAAAGGATTTTTTTTTTTAATTTTATAATTTCATATTAATAACTGAAATCTTAATTTTCTCATCAGTTTGATTTCGATTTAGTTCCGATTTGATTTCGGTCTGACCCACTAACCCTTGACTCAATATCCTGACTAGTTCAGTGACCGGTCCAGTTTTAATAACCTTGAATCTAACACAGTGGCGGAGCCACACTTGCGCATGTGTCCTTGCTTTGAATATGGTTGAGAACAAAAAGGATATTGTTTATCCATTGGTATTTGTTGATAAAGTTGGCACTTGTTCTACCAGTAGCAACTGCTAGTGTTGAGCGGGTTTTTTCTGTAATGACTTTTATTTAGGATAAGTTGTGCAATCAGATAAGTGATGATTGGTTTAACTCATGCATGCTAACTTATGTTGAACGGATATGTTTGATAATATTGATAATGAAGATATAATGCAATATTTTCAAGGAATGAAGAAGCGAAGAATGCTTTTGCAATCGTTCATTGTAATAGCTTAGTCGATTCTTGATTATTATTTTTCTATGTTAAGTTGAAGTTTTTTTTTTTGTTTATATTCTTTTGTTTTTTAATGCATTTAAAACTTTCCTTAAAAAACAATTTGGGGGCAGCCCTTGAACCCCCAATTCCCCCGCACTAATTGTGCGGGCACAAACAAAAAATCATAGCTCCGCCATTGCCTATGGAAATGTGTGGTAACTACTATTTGGTGAAAGGTTGTATTTTTTTTTCAAGAAGACCTAGATACTATAAAGGTATGACTTTTCATGGAAAAGTTATTTTAAATAACCATTGATAATTTAAATTATGTTGGTTGATGAGGATTCATGAATCTAATATATGGTTATGACTTTTAATTGAAGATGTGTTTCTTCAAGAGACACTACTTCAAGGCATCACTTCATGACCTATAAATACTATGTACCATCACTTCATTTGCGACATACAAACATCAAACATCGAAATTACACAACAAGAGATCAAACTCATTGCCTTTGTCTTTGAGTGCATAGATAGAGAAAGTATAATTATTACTTTGTAAAAGCCATTGTTGTCTTGGCTTGAGTGTTGGGAGAGCAATCCATACTTAAGAGTCTTCATTGTGTCTGTAAGAAATTTGCTCGTTAATCCAAATTGCACCTTATAAGATAGATATAGTCGGGGCGAATTAAACCTAAAGGAAAGTGTTGCTCATGTCTTAAAGACACAGTGCATTACTTTCTTCTTGTACTCCTCAAAGAACCAGTCTCTCCAACAATTGTTCCCTATAAGCAAATACTCAGAAGTGCTAAGTATCCGAAAGTTTTTCAAGAAGCAATTTTACCTTGAAAGTAACTAAAAGGGTTAAAGAGCAATTTAGTCAACGAACTATTACCTTAGGAGCGCCCAGCACAAATAACTTTTAAGTGGATCAAAAATACCAAAAAACTTTTAAAAATGTGCGATCGGCACAAAAATGAAGTAAAACATTTTGTGTGGGCGGTCCCTGAGTAAAACTTTTTGTGTTGGTCGCTCTGGAATAAAAGCTTTTGTGCTTGACCGCATATTTTTAAAAGTTTTTGATCCACTTAAAAGTTATTTGTGTTGGACGCTCCTGAGGTAATAGTTTGTTGGCCAAATTGCTCCTTAACCCTAACTAAAATATAACAATTTTGGCCCTTATCATTAAAAATCAATGTTTTGAAACCTGAACCAGATCGGCCAGTTCAGACTAAAAACCAACCAGAAAATCGGTTCGAGGTAAGGGGAACCCCGGGTTCCAATTTCACTGGGGTCAACTTGGCCAACTTAGCCTAACCAGGCCTAGTTGATCGAGTCACAACGTCTTGAGACACCTGAAACTCGCGAGATATAGAAGGAGACAGAGGAGAAAGAAGGGATCTGAAGAGTCACCAAGTTCTCGCGGTAGAGTGGAGCCGAACCACTCGACGGTGAAAAAAGAGCGAGACATAGAAGGAAAAGGAGGAGAGAGATATGAAGAGTCACCGAGATTTGAAGAGATGTGAAGAGTCACCAAGTTCTCACCGTTGGATTTGTCGCTAAGAAGGTCATGGTCACGTAGTTCTTGACTTATTGCCACTAAAGCCCTCTCTCACTCATTTCTCAATTAAGCAGAAGGTAAGACTTGCAGTGGAGAGAGAGAGAGAGAGAAATATTTAAATAATATTATATAGTATTTGAGGGGACAATTGAGAGGTAATAAGTGAAACAAGCACCTATGACTCGCACCTACCTACAAGGATGCAACACTGGCGCCACATTTTCCATGTCCTTATTAAAGAGAAAAGAAAAGAATATTGATATTTTCGGTCCCACCCGAAGCATTCTCTTTAGAAAAAAACAAATCAATATAATATTGCACGTCTTTAAATATTGTCTATCATCACATCACATCCTCTCATGTTTTGACCACAAAATATTTTTTATTATTAATATATGAATTTATTTTACCTATTTTAATTAAATTATTTTTAATTAATATCAGTCTGACTTTGGTCTGACCCACTGACCTTTAACCCAATACTCCCACTTGTTCAGTGACCAATCCGAGTTTCGAATCTTGTTAAAAATGTTAAAGATCAACGTTAATTTTTGACGGTCAACATTAATTTTTAAACTATAGTGAATTTGCTCTCTTTTATTTACAATTTCAAGGCAAGATTACTCATTGAAAAACTTTTAGATAGTTATTAAATTCGGGATAAAATTACACCTTAACCCAAAATTTAAAAGAACTTTTTTTTGGGTTATAAATTAGGGCTGAGCAACAGGTGGGTTGGGCAGCACTTACCCAAGCTCGTAGCTCGCCTATTTAATGTTGCATGGATATAAGTTAGCCCATACCTATATCCCAAACTCTTTAAACCTATGTTGAACAGGTTAGGACATAAACAGGTGGGTTAAACGAGTTACGTGGAACCCATTTAAATGTTGACTTATTTTTTCTTTCTTTAAAAAACATACATAAACTTCATTCTATCCTTCTAAATTTTGAATCATCAAAGTTCAATTAACACAAACACAATTTACACAAAGAACTCAAATTTAGACAAATACCATCATAACATCATTTTAATGTCATCAACTTTCAAACTAAAATATTACAACTACAAGTTCAAATAATACATTTTAAATAAAAATATGTAATATGAAATAAAAATTAAATGGGCGGGCATGGGCTTGAAGGTGTGCCCATAGCCGCCTATTTAATTCTTAAATAGGGTGGCATAAATGAGCAAATATATTAGATGGATTTGGGCGGCGCTACCGGGTTTTTGCAACTTGCTCAACCCTATTATAAATGTTGGCAAAATCTACAAGAAACAACAATATATTTGGTTCGAGTCACATATGAGGACATTGTCCTTAAGAGATATTCTACAACTCGCTTAGTTGAATAGGAAGCGACACTTCCTAAGATTAAATGGCCCCTTCTTGCAAAAATGCAGGGTGACATAACAACAAAAGGTAAAATAACGGGTAAAGGGGCAAAAATACACATATGCTTTATCCATTGAGCGTCCAACACCATATGCTTTTTTGGGAGCAAAAATACACATGTGGTTAGAAAAATGTGCAAAAGTCACATCTCCGTTAGGGGAAGATAACATCTGTTAATTTTAATCTGAAAGTACCAAAATACCCCTAAAAAAACCAGAATTCAACCACGCAATTAGCAAGTGTGAGTTCATTGCTTCTGCCGATTCTTCTTTCTAGGTTCACTTATCGCCGGTTTGCCTCCCGCTTTCAACAACGCGACATGGAAGAACACAAAGGATTCGGAAGTGGGTTGATGGATTCCATGGCGAGATTGGAGTGAAAAGTGAGAGAAGAGATCGAACAGAGTAAAGGACGAATCAATCTCGAAGAAGATGTAAAATCGGGAACCTAGATTTCTATTATCAACATCACTCTCTAGCCCCCTTGTCACCTCCCTCCTCCTTCCTCCTCTTCTTAGCTTCACTACTCGAATTACCTTAGGTTTCGACATAATCAAAATACTAGCCTCTCGGGATATTTTATTCGTAACACGGACACATGCCTAACCCTAATGACCCCTTAAACCCATCACTAGATTTTGCCTTTTGAAGACACTAGATGTTTGAGCCATGGACTTAACCTCCGTCGCAATTAACAACATCACCGCCTCTAATACTATCGACTCTAAATCTCCGAAACCCGACGGTGAAATTCGACCGGATCCAACCCGTCCCCTCAAGCCCTTGTCCTTCTCCAACGACGTCTGAAGCGCCATCGCCCCACCACAAACATCCCGTGCCGTTTACCTACAAAGAGTGCTTGAAGAACCATCCAGCCCGGCTTGGGAGGCCACACGCTCGACGGTTGTGGTGAGTTCATGCCTTCTTCGAACGCCAATTCCGCCGACCCAAGCTCCATCAAATGCGCCTCCCGTGGCCGTCATCGTAATTTCCATCGCCGTAACATTGAAGGAGGAGGCGAGAAGACCGAAGAGAGAGAAAATAAAAGGAAATGAGAGTGGGCAATTTGGTCTTTTGGCAAATTGATCTTTTAGGGCTTTTTGGTATTTTCAAAATTTTAGTGTGGGCTCGTAGGCAAAGTTAACATTTTTAGTTCTATAATTGGTTTTGATGATAACGGACAATTGTAAACACAGCTGAAGTTTGTCTTTGTAAGTTGAAAAACTTATCATCATAGGCAAACTCGAGTTTCACTTTGGAAACTCGAGTTTTGACTTGACACGTAAAAGCTCAAGTTTTGCAATGAAAGACAAACTCGAGTTTAGAATTGAAAACTCGATTTTTGACCATACAGAGAGCTTTTGAGTTTTTCCACGTACAAAGCAAACTCGAGTTAAGAAATGAAAAATCGAGTTTTGACAAGACAGAGCTATCAACGTTTTTCAAAGTTAGCAAAACTCTAGTTCACTTTTGGAAACTCGAGTTTTGGCTACACAGAGAGTTCTCCAAGTTTCCACACTTTGTTGGAAACTCGAGTTTACATCCTACAGAGAACAATGCTCAATTATGAACTTGTGAAAACTCCATTGTTCATTTCGACAAAGCTTTTCAATGTTTTCTCATAAACGAGGAAACTCGAGTTTACTTTTGGAAACTCGAGTTTCGGGCTTACAGAGAAGTTTTCATAGTTTTCAAAGAATGAGAAAACTCGAGTTAGATTATGGAAACTCGAGTTTTAGTCAGGCAGATAATTTGTGAAATGGTTGTGTTTGATCTCAATACTCTATGTCATCACTCATTACTATTCCTAACTATGTTTAATCATTTTGTTAGTGAGTTTCGGATGATTTAGACAGATTAAATGGAGATTGAGCAAAAAGCATAAAGAATGTCAAGACATTAAATGCAAAGTGCGAAACCTTGCATACTTCGGACAATCATTCTCCAAACGTTTTGTTTGAGTTAATGTTTACCTTCTACATCCAAAGAACTTGCCCTTCCAACGGATTAATTGTCGTGAAGTCAACTCGATCTTCTCGCAAAGTTGGATTAACCAAAGAGTAGAGAGAAGAAGACCAAAACCTTCACTAATCATCCTCTAATGTCTCCAACGGTTATATGAGGATTTACAACGGTCATTTAATGATCTCTAGCTATAAATAGAGATGCATTCAATACTTCTCAACAACTAATCAGTGCAAGAACGAAAATCATTAAATTTTCAACTACTCTTTGAGTTTTCTTGTGTAAAGTATCTTTTGATACATTCATTCTTCATGTTTATCTTATCTACTCTTAGAGATTTTTCTTGATTGTAAATCATTTATTGTAAAGTATCTCAAGTCAAGGGACTTGGAGATTGGGTTATTGATTACAACTTGTAAGGGGAGTAAGTTCTAGAGAAAGAATTACTCTTGAGTTCGAGTGTGTAATCAATCTTGATAGTGAGAAATCCCAGTATGGGGACTGGACGTAGGTCAAGAGATTGGACCGAACCAGTATAAATCCTTGTGTCTTGCTTCTCTTCTCTATACTGCTTTTACTTCAGTTTTACCACCCAAACAGAAAGCAATCTGAAAGATTTTTAGAATCCCCAATTCACCCCCTCTTGGTGATTCACCTCCACTTTCATTTGGTATCGAGCAAGGTCTTCTCCTAAGAGCTTAACATCTCGAGAAGGATCCAATGGAAGATATTCTACCCGATGGAGCTTCGATCAACGAGCCTCCCGCTTCAAGTGGCGAACACTACTCCTTCTAGAAAGCAAAATTTAAGGTGTTTGCCATGGCCAGTGATTACGGACTATGGAGAGTATTCGGAGTAGGCAACTACAATCCAACCGTCATGGAGAATGGTCTTCGAGTTCCTAAGCCAGAAGAAGCATATGATGAGAATGACAGAAGAAACGTCACTCTCAACAGCAAGGCCATCCTCATGCTGCAAAGTGCTTTAAGCCAACAAGAGTACTTCCGTATTTGCACCTTACCAACAAGAAAAGCAATGTGGGATGCCTTGGAGATAGCACACGAAGGAACTTCCAGAGTAAAAGAAAATAGGATCAATACTCTCATGACTGAGTATGATCTTCTTCGCATGAAGACCAGCGAATCCATCATCAACTTCCAGCTGAGATTCACTCATCTCATCAACCAGCTTCTTTGCATTGGAAAAAACATATGAGCAAACTTCTCAAGTGAGGAAAATTCTAAATATCCTCGGTAAGGAATGGGAATCCAAAGTTACCGCCATTGAGGAATCCGTGGTAAATCAATGAGCTCGGTAGCAGCTTTATTCGGCAGCTTGTCTGAGTATGAAGGAAAGATCAAGTTCAGAAAAGGACTTGATGAGATAAATGTCAAGAATAAAGGCATTGCTCTCAAGGCGGACAAAGAAGCTAAGGAATCCGATGATGATGAAGAAGAAGAGCTAGGCATGATGGTCCGAAGATTCAGAAAGTTCTTTCGGAAGGATCATGGGTATAAAAGATTCAACAAGGGTAGCACCAGTGATGAATGTATTGATTTAAAGAAAAAGAATTCACATCTTACAAAAACTCTTGAAAAGTTCACTAAAGGCGTGAAATGTTAAATGTGATTCTAAAAGCACAAAGATTTACGAACGATCGTTCGTGGTTAGGATATAATCCCATTTTTGATAAAAAGAAAGAAAAGAAGAAGAGTGTTGGAAAATCTTATTTAAACTATTTTTGAAAAACTATTCATTTTTCAAATCCATTTGCTCACTGCAACTATTGCAACCAAAAGGGTCATACAACTTCATCTTGTTTTCATAAGAAAGATAGGAGAGATAAACCCGTAGGTAAATTATCAATGGGTGCCTAAAGGAACTTATGTTCCTCGAGCTCGAACTAACCTCAAAGGACCCAAGAAAAGATGGAGACCGAAAACCCGATTGTTTGTGTTTTATAGGTATGCCTAAGAGCATCAAAGTCCAACAAATGGTACATTGATAGTGGATGCTCAAGACACATGACGGAGATCATCCAAATTTGCTACAATCAAGCATAAGGATGGTGGCAAAGTAATCTTTGGTGGAAATCAATCTGGAAAGATTGCTGGAATTGGTGAAGTTGGAAACAACGATGGACCACAAATCAAAGACGTCTATCTTGTGGAAGGACTTTGTCACAATCTCCTCAGTGTAAGCCAAAGTACTGATAAAGGTAACTTAGTTATCTTCGATTCGAGAAATGCTTGATAGTAAGTAAGGATATACTCGTTAGATAATATAAAATCAAAAGCTATTTTTAGAGCTCCTAGAGAAGGCAATTGTTACACTCTTGACATATCTAGAAATGGCTCTACATTTGAAAATGTTTTGTTAGTAACTTGGATGATAGTTGGTTATGGCACAAACGTCTAGCTCATGTCAATATGATCCAACTTTACTGATTACTCAAAAAGGATTTAGTGATTGGTGTTCCAAATTTACATTTTAAAAGAGTAAATACCCTTTTTGGTCCCTGGAAAAACACATTTGACCCTTTTTCGTCCCTGAGTAAAAAAAATGTCATTTTGGTCCTTTTTAGGGACTAAAAAGGACTTTTTTGGGAATTTCGAGGATTAAAATATTCAAAAATTGATCAAAAGGACTAAAAGGGACCTTATTTTTCCATTTTAGGGACTAAAAGTGACTTATTTTTTTTTCAGGGACCAAAAGGGCATCCGTGTTTTTCCAGGGACCAAAAGGGTATTTACTCTTTTAAAAATGATATGATTTGTGATGCATGCCAAAAAGGAAAACAAACTAAATCCTCTTTTAGATTAAAAATGAGATTTCAACTTCTAGACCTCTTCAACTACTTCATATGGATTTAGTTGGACCAAGAAGAATTAGAAGTCTTGGTGGAAATCTTTATACTTTAGTTATAGTTGATGACTATTCTAGATTTGCTTGGACTATGTTTTTGTCATCTAAAGATGAAACATTTGATCAATTTGTTAATTTTGCCAAGAGGTCCAAAACGAGAAAGATTATTCAATTTTAGGAATTGGACCGATCATGGTGGAGAATTCGAAAATCAAGCCTTTAGTGAGTTTTGTGACAATTTGGGCATTGATCATAACTTCTCAGCCCCAAGGACTCCTCAACAAAATGGAGTTGTGGAGAGAAAGAATAGAGTCTTAACCGAGATGGCAAGAACAATGTTGAATGAAAACTCAACCTCTCAAGTGTTTTGGGCTTATGCCATGAGTACGGCTTGCTACATCTCAAATCGGGCTTATCTTCGAAGAAGTGAACAAAACTCCCTATGAGCTGTACAAAGGGAGGAAGCCTAATATAGCACATTTACAAGTGTGTGGTTGCAAATGTTTCATCCACAATAATGGTAAGGATAACTTGGGAAAATTTGATTCCAAGGCGGATAAATGTATATTTCTGGGTTATTCTAATAGGAGTAAGGCATATAGAGTCTTTAATACTGTACTCGTATTGTTGAAGAATCGTGCATGTTGTATTTTGTGAATCAAAATCTGATATGCCTTTGGATGATGATGATGAAAATATTTCGAAAAATCAATTTTTTCAAAAACCACTCCCGCTTCTATTGAAAATCCTGAAAATGTTTTCGAAGTTGATCCTCAAAATAATATAGAAAATCCTGATCAACCTCAACCTAGAGCTTGGAGATTTGTAAGGAATCATCCTTTAGACCAAGTTATAGGTGATGTTAATCAAGGTGTGAGGACAAGAAGTAGTACTTTAATTGAAGTTACATTTTCTGCTTTTATTTCGAAAATCGAACCCTCTAAGATTGATGAGGCCCTTTCAAACAATGATTGGGTAATAGCAATGCAAGAGGAATTGCATCAATTTGATAGAAATCAAGTTTGGGATTTGGTACCTAGGCCTAAAGACCATCCAGTCATTGGCACTAAATGAGTATTCAAAACAAACGTGGTGAATCTGCAATTATAGTCGAAATAAGGCTAGACTTGTTGCCAAAGGCTATAATCAAGAAGAAGGAATTGATTACGAGGAAACGTATGGTCCAATGGCTAGATTGGAAGCAATACGTGTACTCTTAAATTTTGCTTGCATCAAAGAAATCAAACTTTATCAAATGGATGTTGAAAGTGCATTTTTAAATGGTTTTATACAAGATGAAGTCTATGTAGAACAACCTCCTGGTTTTGAAAATGAACATCATCCTGATCATGTTTATCGTTCAAAAGGCATTATATGGTCTTAAACAAGCTCCACAAGCTGGGTATGAAAGACTCAGTAAATTTCTTTTAGAGCAAGGGTTCATTAGAGGAAAAGTTGACACAACGCTCTTTATTAAAAATAACAAGCTTAATAAAATCTTGGTTGTGCAAATATATGTAGATGATATCATTTTGGTTCTACTAACGAATCTCTGTGTGAAGAATTTTCAAAGAAAATGCGAATGAATTCGAAATGTCAATGATAGGGCAATTGAAGTACTTTCTGGTCCGCAAATCCAACAACGGAAGGATGGAATATTTATCTCATAAACAAAATATCTTCCGGATTTGCTCAAGAAGTTTGGGTGGAGCATTGCAACGGTGCCGACACACCAATGAGCTCCACCGCTTCTCTAGATGCCGATGAAGAGAAAGTAAAAGATTTCAACATAACCACATATCGAGGATGATCGGCTCACTTCTCTACTTGATGAAAAGTAGACCGGATATTCAATTTAGTGTGGGCATGTGTGTAAGATTTCAAGCTGCACCAAAGGAATCACATGCTAAGCATGTAAAGAGGATTTTTCGCTATCTCTCGATACAAAGGAGCTTGGACTCTGGTTTCCTAAGGGTCAACAAGAATTTCGGTTGCATACTCGATTCGATCACGCCGGTTATAAGACTCGATAGAAAGAGTACTAGTGGACAAAGTGAATTCCTTGGAGGTTCACTAGTATCATGGTTTAGCAAGAAACAAACCATCGTGGCCGTATCTTCAACCGAAGTCGAGTATGTTGTTGTTTCTAGCTGCTGTGCTCAAGTCCCTGGCCGAGACAACAATTATCTGACTTGGGAGTTCATTTGAAAGAGATCCCAATTCTTTGTGACAACATCAATACAATCAGTCTTGCGAAAAATCCAGTTCAACACACAAGAACAAAGCACATTGATGTGAGACATCACTTCATCAGAGATCACGTGCAAAAGAAAGATATTAAATTGATATTCATTCCCACACACTTGCAACATGCTGATATTTTCACGAAGCCATTAGCCAAAGAACAATTCAATTTCATTAGAAGAGAATTGGGAATGGTAAATCCCAATGAGCTGTAAGTATTTCTCTTCTCAATGTTAGTTATGTTTTTTATGAATATTAATTACTAACTTAAGCTTCAGAGTACATAGCAATATTTTATGCAGGATGTTAAAATCCCAAGTTTGCTATCACAAGACGCAAAATCGAGTTTTGATTTCATAACTCGAGTTTATCGAGGCTTAAGAGAAATGAGATTCTCGAACAAATTGGAAACTCGAGTTGTTAAGTGAGTAACTCGAGTTTCGAGAGACAAAGCCGCACTGAAGTTTTGAAGATTGGAAACTCGAGTCATAAAATAAAAACTCGAATTTCGGGCAGACAGAGCAATATACTTGTTGAGGTATCCACAAAACTCGAGTCAAGATGGGAAACTCGAGTTTTGGTTTCGAATTTGAAAAGTTCACCATACACTTTTGAAGTCCAAGTTAGTGTTTTCGCGCCCTATTTAAACTTGACTGTTCATTGTCTGTCTAAACCTCACTCAAAACTCAAGTTTGCCCTAAGGTTTTCTCCGAACCTCTCATCTTCTCCACTTTTCTCTTCCTTCTTCTTCATTCTCGAAACCCTAATGGCTTCCAGCTCAAATTCGCCCAATATAAATCCCGACCAGAAGAATCAATCCTCAATCCCAAATCTAGCACTGGCGCTACACCACGCTCCCGACCTAGGGCTAGGTCCTACCCTCGGCGTTTCACATCCTGGAATCTCAAGGGCAATATCTCGATTCACCAAGAACATTCATCCGGTCAAGCTAACTCTTAAGCTCGATCTCAAGCCGATTCTTTGCCGACAATCATCGGGCCAGGGTAGTTCTCCACTCCCTTTTCCTTTTTATCTCGTGAACTGTCTAGTTTCGAGAATCTCGTGAGCTCTCCCGCCTTAACTGAAATTTACAATCATCATTCAGCCCCTGAAAATTTTCTGAACGTCTCTCACCACCTATCTGGGGAAGATGCTACTCGCTATAGAGAACGACTTGCATTCAAAGATTTTTGTCCTATAGTCTATGTTGATTTGCTAAAGTTAAAGGATGAGAGTCACCTAGATTTGTCTCCTCGGTCAAAACAATTTGACCCGCAAATTTCCATTAAAGCCTCCTATAGTCCCACTCTTGTTCGATTGTTCTATTACCACATGCGTTATGAAGAGTTTGTGGATGGTGGTTTTCTCACCGAAAGACTCACTACATCTATTGGGGGTCACAAAATTATCTTGTCTCCTGCCTAGATCAACTACATTCTGCAAATTGCTAATCCTCCACCCATAAGACCGGTGCACCTTACTAATGAGCAGATTTATGAGCTATTACATCCACTTGCACCTCTCCCTGAGAACTTATCCACCTTGACTTTTTCACCTACATCCATGCCTCCTAAATATCAGGCTATCTGGTACATTTATGCCAGAAACCTCAAGAAGAAGAATGGTATCTTTTCACGTTTTTCAAAAGAAGACTATTCTACCTTTGCCTCCATCATTGCACAAGTTCCTCTAAATATTGGAAATTGGATCTATCAAGAAATGACCAAGTTTCGATTCCCCCTTCGAGATTCCTCTCAGATCCCTTTTCCCAGTCTAATCTCAGTAATTTTGTTTCATGAGAAAATTTGGCCTCTACCTCTATATGATCAGCCGCAAAGATATTTCATGGTTTAACCGACCACTTTTGCTCTCCTTGGCCTCAATTTTGATGAAGACCCCGAGATCTTCACATGTTCACCATGAAGGCCCCGGTTCCTCCAGTAGTCCCTCCTCATCCTCATATTCCTCTAGTCCTCTACTCATTTCCCATTCGCAATTTCTTGCTTATTACGTAAACCACTTCAACCGCCCCACTTGCCTCTCCAACCTTGCCCATCCCCGCCTCAATTGTCAAGCTCTTTACCCTTTAGATGAACCATCTGTCTCACCTCCATCCCTATTTGCCGATGACAAAGGGGGAGAAGAACCAGAAAGAAAAACCGTAAGAGCAGCCTGAGTTGAAGGAGTTTAGAGTTTAGTTGTTGCTTAGTTGTCGTTTCTCGCCTTGTTCTCGTATTTTGTTTTGCATTCTCGTTATGTGTATGTTGTTTCCATGAACAAGCTTTTAAATTGGAATGAAATGCCTTGTTATGTTTGAATTGCTTCGCTATGCTATAACTCTATATCAACAAGTGCATATTTGTCATAAACAATGCTTGTGAAACTTTTCGCTTAAAACTCAAATTTTTCAAAACAAATAGCAACTCGTTTACAAGTGTTGTCATCATCAAAAAGGGGAGAATGTTAGTTCTATAATTGGTTTTGATGATAACTGACAATTGTAAACACGGATGAAGTTTGTCTTTGTAAGTTGAAAACTTATCGTCATAGGCAAACTCGAGTTTCACTTTGGAAACTTGAGTTTTGACTTGACAGAAAAGCTCAAGTTTTGCAATGAAAGACAAACTCGAGTTTAGAATTGAAAACTCGATTTTGACCATACAGAGCTTTGAGTTTTCCATTGAAAAAGCAAACTCGAGTTAAAATTAAGAAAATCGAGTTTTGACAAGACAGAGAGCTATCAAGCTTTTCAAAGTCAGCAAAACTCTAGTTTACTCTTGGAAACTCGAGTTTTGGCTACACAGAGAGTTCTCCAAGTTTCCACACTTTGTTGGAAACTCGAGTTTACACCCTATAGAGAACAATGCTCGATTCTCGAACTTGTGAAAACTCCATTGTTCATTTCGACAAAGCTTTTTCAATGTTTTCTCATAAACGAGGAAACTCGAGTTTACTTTTGGAAACTCGAGTTTCGAGCTTGCTGAGAAGTTTCCATAGTTTTCAAAGAATGAGAAAACTCGAGTTAAATTATGGAAACTCGAGTTTTAGTCAGCAGAGCTCGCTAATTTTGAACGTTTAAAAACTCCGGCTTTGAAATGGAAACTCCAGCTTTGAGCTTTTGGACTAAAACATGATTTCTCATCAAAAGTCCAAACTCGAGTTAGTCACTTAATGACTCGAGTTTTGCACTGTTCACAAAACATGTCTAAATGCAAAATCGCGATGTTTTTCTCTGGAATGAGAAAACTCAAGTTAAGATTTAAAACTTGAGTTTCGGTCTTTTATTGAAAGTTCACTGAAGCATGAAAACTCGAGCTTGGAAGAACCGACTCGAGTTTACATCGCAATTTGAATTTCGAATCGAACGAATTTGTGAAATGGTTGTGTTTGATCTCAATACTCTATGTCATCACTCATTACTATTCCTAACTATGTTTAATCATTTTGTTAGTGAGTTTCGATGATTTAGACAGATTAAATGGAGATTGAGCAAAAACATAAAGCATGTCAAGACATTAAATGCAAAGTGCAGAAACCTTGCATACTTCTGACAATCATTCTCCACACGTTTTGTTGGAGTTAATGTTTGCCTTCTACATCCAAAGAATCGCCCTTCCAACGGATTAATTGTCGAAGTCAACTCGATCTTCTCGCAAAGTCGATTAACCAAAGAATAGAGAGAAGAAGACCAAAGCCTTCACTAATCATCCTCTAATGTCTCCAACGGTTATATGAGGATTTACAACGGTCGTTTAATGATCTCTAGCTATAAATAGAGATGCATTCAATACTTCTCAACAACTAATCTGCGGCAAGAACGAAAATCATTAAAGTTTCAACTACTCTTTGAGTTTTCTTGTGTAAAGTATCTTTTGATACATTCATTCTTCAATGTTTATCTTATCTACTCTTAGAGAGAGTTTTCTTGATTGTAAATCATTTATTGTAAAGTATCTCAAGTCAAGGGGACTTGGAGATTGGGTTATTGATTACAACTTGTAAGGGGGAGTAAGTTCTAGAGAGAGAATTACTCTTGAGTGCAGAGTGTGTAATCAATCTTGATAGTGAGAAATCCCAGAGAGTCTGGGGACTGGACGTAGGTCAAGAGATTGGACCGAACCAATATAAATCCTTGTGTCTTGCTTCTCTTCTCTATACTGCTTTACTTTAGTTTTACAACCCAAAACAGAGCTGTCCGGAAAGATTTTTGAGAATCCCCAATTCACCCCCTCTTGGTGATTCACTCCACTTTCAAACATCGTCGCTAAGATTGTAACGTAGATGTGACTTTTGCACATTTTTCTAACCACATGTGTATTTTTGCTCCCAAGGAAAACATATGGTGCCATGCGTTCCCGAGGGTAAAGCATATGTGTATTTTTACTCATTGACCCTAAAATAACTCACCGATTTAATCGTCGCCTCGATTGCCTTGGGGTTAAATACATAATAAACTAAGGATTGCACTATAGGGTGCAACAATTGCTCTCTCTTTTGAGGAACTTTTTTTTAACAAACTTAAATGCCATGAAATACAATATAAACATTGGAAAATGGACTTATTTTCTTTTAAACAATATAAAATGCAAAAATATCAAATGACCTAAAATACTATATTTTTTGATATTTTAGATATGATGGGGTGGAAATGGAAATGGATGAAGTGAATCTTTTAAAAATGGCTGGCAATGGCAATCATAGTTCAACAAATGATAATGAGAGTTTAATTTGTTAGTTTAAATACACTATTAAAAAACACTTGAAATGCAATTATGAAATCACTAAGTTTTTTTGAATACCAAACCTCATCAACCAATGGGTCTAACATCAAAAGAGAGGAACCCTACTCTTGAGTGTGATAGTGAATTAATTGATGCAATTGGTTCCAATGTCATCAAAAATCAACTCAATAGCCAAACAATACCTTACAAGATAATAGAGAATCAAAAGAATTACAATGAAACATATATGTAATCACATATATTGATGAGCACAATGTTCAATATCAACTAATCCAAATAACAAATTGGTTCATACAAAGATTAAACCAAAATCTTAGTCTTAATACTACAAATTACAACTCATTAAACTAAGGAAATCATAAATATGTACTCAAGCTAACGAATCAGAACTAGAACTCCACTTTGAAGCACTTGAACTCATGTCTTAGCTTCCGTCTTCAAGAGTTGAGAACCCTAGCCGTGTCCAACCATTGGAGCCGCACCTAGCACCACACCTAAGCCTATGTTTGGTTTGAGGAAGGTTTGTAATACCCTAAAATTTGACTTAGGGAAAATATCATAAATTAAGAAATAATACCTATTAAAAATAGGTGAATATGTGATATCAAATTTGTAAGGGAAAATCTCTTAAAAATTAGAGTGCCAAAATGACGAAAATGCCCTTGTAAGACATAAATAACTTAGGAAAATTATGAAAAATCCCGAGAGGTAGTAAAATAATTATTAAAATTGAGAGAATATATTGTCTCTAATTTTGGTAATTTAATAAATTATAAGCTTGGAAGAATTGTAAAATAACAACTATAAAGTATTTGGAGATCATAACTAACTCCATAAGTTTTGATATTTTACATGGGAGATAAAATAGCAATGTTAGTTCAGATTTTGAGAGGAAGTAATTAGTTCTAAATAATGAAATTGTCAACAAATAATAAGTGATTGATTAAATAATTATTGATTAATTATTTAAGCTTGAACGATGAAATAATTGTGAAAAATTGTGTAGAATTCTATAATTAATGGTTTATGGCTAAGGTTATTAAAACCGGACCGGCCATTGAACCGGCCTGCTATTGGGTCAAGGGTTAGTGGGTCGATCGTAGTCAAACTGGAGTTAAACCGGTGTCAAACCGGTGAGAGAGTAAAGATTTCAACTTATTAATATAAAATTATAGAAAAAATAATTTCCTTTAATAATAAAATTAATTATGATCGCATATATATATATATATATATATATATATATATATATATATATATATATATATATATATATATTACCATAACCTGAAAATCAGGTTGCCTGCAACACGTTATGTCAGAAGGTAAAGACAAATTTCCTGTGTTAAAAAAAAGTTGAAAGGTCCCTGCTTTGTCTGATGAATATTTGGAGAATACATCAAAATTTGAATACTAAAGAGAACATTTCACCTGGTTATTTCCAATCCCCACTTCGGCACCTCAACTGCTCAACCTCATATTGCATTTACTGATCTCCATCCCTATTTCTATTTCTCTTCCGTGAAGCTCTATTTTTTCAGTCTCCGCCATCGATGTTGCTTCTATTGTTCGATCTCCCTAAATCTTTCACCCAAGAATACCTTCAACAACAAACATCTCCGTAAAACATAAATAATCTTTTCTTATCCATTTTAAAAATATTTTTCACTCATTTTATCAAGATTTCTCAAGTTATTTCCTTTACGGTAAGTATTTTTTTGCATCTCTCTCCCTATTTTCCTTCTTATCCCCGTTTTCTTCCTTCTCCTTCTTGTACATGAACTTTTATTCCTCCCCGAGCTCTATCGTTTTTTCAGGCGACTCCGGCTCACTCTATAGCTCGGCGGGTCACGCCGGGTCATCCGGTTTAGATCTGGTTCAGTGGGCGACCCGGTTTCTATGCTATACCGGACGGTCTCGTGCACCCGGTCGCGGTTTCCGGTCCGAACCTACGGGTCTGGTCCGGGTTTCATAACCATGTTTATGGCTAGAAAATTAGCATAAATATATTGGCTAATTAATTGAAAAATATTGAGAAAAATAAATGAGATTAAGTAATTTTGAACCTAAATACAAGTATGGACCAATAGGAGAGTGTTGTAAAAAAAATATGTAAAAAAAATTATTAAATTATATAATAATTAATTAAAAAATAAAATAAAAATATATATATTAATTGTGTGTGTGCGCCGACATGAGGGGGAAAAAGAAAAAAAAATGAAAATGAAATGAAGGAAGAGTGTAATTATAATAAACTCTTATTTAAAAATTTAAACACCGATAGGAATTGGATCCTATCTAGAGAACCAGAACAGGATTTCTAAAGTCAAGAAAGAATATGAAAGAGTGAATTTTTATCTTGAAATAGACTGTTCCGTAAGTTAATTCCGAGATCGGTGGAGCATTTTTGATAATAAGACGAAATAGGGTAATCTGTGAAAAGGCGATAGTCACGGATTTAGAATATTGAAGAAAATAAATCATAACTCAACATCTGGGAATGAGTTGAGAATTTCCTGGACATATTTGGAATCAGTGGATTTTTGTCCAGAGGTTGACGATTCCGGAAGTTGATTCCGTAACCGGCACGTTTTTCCGTAAAACTTCCGCAGGACCGTTGGAACCCTGTATGGAATCAAAAAGTTATTTAGCCCGGACATTTCTAATGAGTGAGAAAATTTCTTCAAAGTTATAATTCCGAATTTCTGGGATTTTATGCGATTACGCGATTCAGACACCGATCGGGAAATTTTACTGGGCCGGGGGCATAAAAGTACCATGTGACATCATCAAAGATGATGTCACAATGTGCCACCTAAGGGGGGGAGGTCGGCCAAGGGGGTTGGAGGGCCAAGATCTTTCCATTTCATCCAAGTGCGATCCGACGGATGCGTATCCTATTCGGTAAAGCATGAATAGTAACTTCAAAACCCCTATAAATACCCCTTTGCTCATTTTGAAATCTTCACACCATTTTCACAAGAGCAAGGCCGAAATAGAGAGAAGGAATAGAGAAGGAGGAGCCCGGGGATTTTGTAGCGAAGCTCGAGTAAGTTCTTCTGTACTTAGTCTTAAGCTTCCGTAGTTCTTTCGGTAGTCGAATAGAAATGCTAGAATAGTCTTTAATCTTCCAAGTATGATTAGATATCATATGATAGGGGTATTTTAGTCATTAATTTCGAAAATCATGATGGGGTCGGAGTTATGGAAAAATTTTGGAAGATTAGAGTTAAAATAGCGAAGCTCTGGCGAAATTCCGCCGATTAGGGGCATCAGGGGCAAAATGGTAATTTTTACCTAAAATGCCTGTTATGATGTAAATCATTAATTAATATGATTTATATTTCGAAAACTATGTTGGAGTAGGAGTTATGTTGAAATTTTGGAAGATTAGGGTCAGAGTAACGAAGTGTAACACTAACGCTGATGTTTATTGTATGCATATATGTGATATGTGTATTGTATGTGATAGCTGATAGCTTTGCTGTATGTTTATGTACAGTTGGGGTATGCACGTTCGCGTACTGTAACATTAACTCTTATGTTTATGGTATGCATATATGTGGTATGTGTGTAGAGGGTGTTATCTTGTTTGAGTGCATATAGTGGTTAGAGGATATGTCTGTATGCTGGGTGCAATCTGTCTGTATGCTGGGGGCAATCTGTCTGTATGCTGGGGGCAATATGTCTGCATGCTGGGGGCAATACATATGCATGGGTTGTGATAGAGTGATGTTAGTATTGTTAATGTCTGCTGTCTGTATACATAAACATGAGGTTAACTGCACCCGAGATCCGTGCGCTGGATCTCAGCCCTTAACATAGCGTCAGGTTCAGAAAGACCGAGGACCGAGGAGAGAGACAAGCAGGCCGAGTAGAAGACCCGGCTCAAGACTTACCTTTGATGTTCTGGCGGAAGCCTTTCTTTCAGTTGTTATGTACTTTTGAACCACACGGTTTCGTACTGCATTGTTGTTTCGTACTGTTGTTGTATCCCCTGACTTACGGCTTTTTGAATATACATATATCGCTTACTCAATCGCTCCGATACTCTACTCGATGAAAAAAATTATACCGCTTTTAGAAAACGGGGATGTTACAAGGGGGAAGGAAATTTTTTGACCAAATTACCTATGGGAAGTTTTAAAAATTATATAATTTTTTGCATCGTTTTCCGCACATTAACTTTGGAAGCATGTCACATCATAGGCATATATGACTTTTCACACTAGAAAGGGGCACCTCCCTCACCTCCAACCAAATATAGCCTAAAAAATTATCTTATTTTCTAAAGGAAAATTTCTTGGAAATTAGGAAAAATTAATATTTGTTAGAAATGACCAAAATGCCCTTGTGGAGCATATAATGACATAAGGGAATTATGAAAATCCTTAGAGGCAATAAAATAATTATTAAAAATTAGAGAGTATGTTGTCTCTAATTTTGAAAAATTTTGGGATTTATTTCCTTGGAAAATAGTGAGGAAAAATTAAAAAGTATTCCGGATTATTGTTGGCCCCGTGATTTTTAATATTATATGTAGAACATAAAATGCCAATATAAGTCCAATTGTTGTGAGGAAATAATTAGTTCTAAATAAGAAAATTATCAACAATTAGTGGGGATTAACTAAGTAATTATTGGCTAATTACTTAAGCTTAAACAAAGGAAAATCCAAAGATAATTATGTAAAACCCTATAATTAGTGGTTTATGGCTAAAATTAGCATAAAATATATTTTCTAATTAATGGAAAAATATGAAGAAAAATTGGTGAGATTAAGTAATTTTAAGCCTAAAAACATGTATGGACCAATAGGAAAATTTTGTAAAAAAATTATATAATTTAATTATTTTTATAATATTAATTAATTAAATAAAAAAACAAAAATAAATAAAAAAATAATAAAAGGACCGAAAATCTCAAAGGAGATAAGGAGATAAGATTTTTGAAATAAAATATTAATAAAAAGGAATATTCTATGGAATATTCTGTAAAAAGCAAATAGGATAAGGGTGTGCATGGTAACGCTCCCAGAATTGTTTTTTTTGTTAATTTCTGTTCCCCGGAACACAAATGGATGAGAAATCTGTTTGGTAAATCCGGTTTTTTGTTCTGGATGAACCGGTTCAACTTTTGTCTGAGAATAGAAAAAAAAGCGAAAAATTCATGCTTTTCTATTTCGGGGCACAAAATCGAATTTATTCCTCAACGTACAACCTCTCTTCTTTCTCTCGAAAACCTTTCGCAGTGTCAACTACCCACCCCACCCCTATCGCCACCGCCGCCGCGCCACCACCACCCCCCGCCGCCGCCGCCGCCATCCCCACCCCTTCGCCACCAACGCCACCGCCACCACCGCCACCGCCGCCACCGCCGCCGCGACCACCACCACCGCCACCGCGCCGCCCCCACCACCGCCGCCGCGACCACCACCACCGCCACCGCCCCGCCCCCACCTCATCGCCACCACCATGACCGTCACCGCCGCCGCCACCGCCACCACCGCCGCCCACCCCACCACCGCCGCGACCACCACCACCGCCACCGCCCCACCTCATCGCCACCACCATGATCGCCACCGCCGCCGCCACCGGCACCACTACCACCACCACCCCCACCCCCACCCCCACCTCACCGCCACCACCACCCGCCGCCGCCGCTGCCGCCACCCCCACCTCACCGCCACCACCACCACCACCCTCGCCGCCGCCGTTGCCGCCACCCCCCACCTCATCGCCACCACCACCACGACCGTCACAACCGCCCCGCCACCACCCCCACCGCCACCACCACCACCACCCTTGCCACCCCCACCTCATCGCCACCACCACCACCACATAAATAATTTTTTGAATATAAAAATTACATAAATAAAAATAAAATGTGTTAACAAACGTAATTCTGATTCTCGGAGTAAAAATAAAATGAGTTAACAAACGTAATTCTGATTCTCAGAACTCTTCCCAGGCACAGAATCAGAAAAAACTGTTCCATCTCAGAAACTGTGCTGGGGAACAGAATGGTTGCCATGCACAGCCTAAATGACCACGGATAGAAATTAAATCCTATCTAGAAAACCATGAACTAGGTTTCTAAGGTCAGAGTATATTATGGACGAGTGAATTTTTATCTCGGAGTGGGCTGTCTCCGAAGTCATTTCCGAAACCGACGGAACAATAAGGGAATAAGACGAAAAGGACAAAGGAGCAGTTGAGGAAATGAAAACCTATAGAAAATAAATCATAACTCAATATCTAGGGATGAGTTGGTAATCAACTGGACAAATTATGAATCAGTGAATTTTTGTCTCGAAGTTGATGATTCCGGAAGTTCGTTCCGTAACCGACGCGTTTTTCCGTAAATCTTCAACAGGACCGGGGAAGACCTGGAAGGGATCAAAAATTTATTTAGCCCAGACATTTCTAATGAGTAAGAAAAGAACTTCAAAGTTATGATTCTGGATTTCTAAGATTTTACAAGATTACGCGATTTGAACACCAAACTAGGACTTTATCGGTAGAGCCTTCTAGAACAAAGTGCAAGGTGGCACCACATGATTGGTTGTTTGGTGGAATTTTGGGGAGGGGGATGTCGCCAAGAGAGAGAGGAGAGAAGGGAAAACTTGTTTTCTAAGGATAACACATGGAAGGCTAAGATTTCATTTCATAAAGTTGATCCGACGGTTGAAATGCCATGACTTCTCCTATAAATAGGCCCTTGATTCTCTTCATTCTCCACACCATTTCCAAAGAGCAATTCGATTTTAGAGAGAGGGTAGAGAGAAGGAGGAGTCCTGAGGAAGAAGCAACAAGCTCTGGGTAAGTTTTTCGGCACTGAGTCTTAAGTTCTAGTTTTCGATTCGGTAGTTATAGTAGAAAAGTTGTTTTGGTCTTTAATCTTCCAAGTATGATTAGATATCACATGTTAGGGGTATTTTAGTCATTAATTTCGAAATTCATGATGGGGCATTGTTATATTGATAGGATATCCCTGATTACGTTCTGATTACGTTCTGACCAACCGTCGTACCGAAATTCCGTCAACGAAGGTACGTTCGCGTACTGTAACACTAACTCTGATGTTTATTGTATGCATATGTGTATATTGTCTGTCATCCGATTGTACTATTACCGATACTCTGACTATACTATTGTCTCGTACTGATTTATACTATTGTCTCGTCATCCGATCAGATGAGTGTCTGGTCATCCGACTGTATTATTGTCTGTTGTGCCTTAACTTTACTCCGACTGTATTGTTATTGCCGTGCATATCTGATTATGTACATTTCTCATTGTGCCTTAACCTTACTTCGACTGTATTGTTATTGCCATACATATCTGATATGTATACCCTATGTCTGACCGTAGTAAGTGTTGCCAAAGTTCTATGAATTTCCGTCGTACATATATAGCGTATATAAACATACGAGGTTAACCGTTACTCAGGGTTCGATGCATGAACCTTAGCCCTTAATATAGCTTCGTGGTCGGGTGGACCGAGGATCGAGGAGAAGAAGCATGCATAGGGACTCGCCGCAAACCGTCTTTGGTTGCCACGCCAGTAGGATCGCTAGGGAGACACTTCGATGTACATTACTTTTGAAACACTCTTGTACCTTGTTTAAACAAAGAAGACATGCTACCGTGGGTATTTTTAATATATATATATCGAGTTGCTCAATCGCTCCTAGGTGCTCTACTCGATAGTTTGAATTGATGTTTTGACGAAAAAAAATTTCTTGCTTGTGAAAACGAGATGTTACAATAAAAGTGTAGAAAATGGATGTAGGATGAGTGGAAATGAAGAGAAAATATATGGAAGATGAATGGGAGTGAAGGAATGGAGGAATAAATTGATTATTGGGTGTTTAATCATATGGGAGTCAAGTATATGCGATTTTGGGTCGATTATGTCATTTGATCCCCTAAAAGCCAATTCAATAGCCCCGAACACACATCAACAAAGGTGGTCGTCCACTTTGGAGAATGACACAGTAGAGTCTCCATCAAATTTTTGCTCTAGCAAGTATGTTGTTCATTTCGGTGGGCATGTTCACTTTAGTGAGTTTATTACTTGCCGAGGCGAGTGACACAATGTAGGACTTCATTTTCTTGTTCTTTTGCTCTTTTTTCAAGCATTTGTTCTTCATATCCTCTTAATTCAAGGTCCCTACAATTCAAAACAAATCCAAACAAGATAAAATGTCCCAAGAAATAGGTTTACTCAAAAGTAATCACAAAAACATATTAAATATGCACTTTTTAAACTTAATTTCATGCAATCACTCTTGTCTCAAATTATATATAAATCATGCAATAATGGCTTGAGTGCATGTTAATTACTTCTAAAACGGCATAGAAAGTATATGTAAATATTGGGATTTGTCGGTCACTAAGATATAATTGAGGCTTCTTATTCTTTCCTACTTATAGTATGATGATGAGGGTAATTTATAAATATTAAATTGATTATTTGAAGTGGCGCTACAAAAAACGACAATTAGTAGCGGTTAAAATGACCAATTTGTAACGGTTTAGGCGCGACTAACGACATTTGTAGCGGTTTCAAAAACCGCGACAAAATCCCCTATGGCAAGCTTATTTGTAGCGGTTAAAAAAACCCGATACTACATACATATGAACCGCTACTAAATCATTGCGGTTACTAATAACCGTCACTTAATGAGTTGGTCTCGACGTCTTTTCGAGAGATTAGTCACGGTTCGTAACCGCTACAAATACACTTGTAGTTGTTCAAGTAGCGGTTACATAACCACTACAAACTAATGTTTTGAAAATTTTTGCCGACGTCATTTTTATTATTTTGAAAAATTAGTAGCGGTTTCTAACCGCTACAAAGTTTCCCGCCATTTTTTCGAAAAAAATAATTTGCCGCCGTGTCAATATTTGTAGCGGTTCAGTAACCGCTACAAATTTTCCCGCCATCGTTGTACTTTGAATATTTGTAGCGGTTCGAAACCGCTACTACGATCGCTACAAAATAACCCCGCCATTTTCTCCAGGACAAATATTTGAAAATTAGTAGCGGTTATAGTAACCGCTACAAATTCATGACGGTTAAAAAAAAAATAAAACTATTATTTATCGGCGTAATTAAGTAATTATTAATAGTTTATCTTTTTAATAAAAATAAAAGGTATTAAATTATGAAATTTAAATATATAAGGTGCTTGTATAGATGCAAAATAATAAGAATATGTAAGTATAATAAGAACTAATAATCAGGTAATTAAAATAATATTGAATGTTTAAAAATTATGTGTACAAATAATTGAATAATGTATGTGAAAGAATAAGGAAAGTTGAAAAATATATCCCGTTCAACTGCAAAATAACAAACATTAATTAGTATGAGAAACATTGGAATTGATCTGAACATTAATTATTATAAAAAACATTAGAATTGATCCGGCTACACCACACTCACCCCCTTCAAACAGTTTACCACTATCTTCCGAAACGTAAAAATATTTGAGAAGACGGAGAGAAAACGTGGGTAGAAAAGAAACTGATGCATATTAAATGAGGTTGGGTGGGGGTATTTATGGTTGTGTCTGCGCAGCATTTTGTAATGGTTAGTGTCTCACTTTTGTAGCGGTTATTATTGTTAGTAGCGGTTTGTGGGCGTGTTTGTAGCGGTTAATGTAGCGGTTGTTGTCTGCAGTCGCGGTTCTACATTATTTGTAGCGGTTATATAACCACTACAAATTAGTTTCGGATTTTTTTTTAAAAAATAATAAAAAAAGATTCCATATTACAACATAGGCATTAAGTGTTTCTCTCAATCTTCTTCGCCATCCCTACAAAGAAAGTTTGCATAAAATGTTACGCATGAGGTGAATACGTTTGAACACAATTAAAACTTTAGTTAAATTTTTCTATTTCATAAGGCGTAAATCAAAAAACGTCTTAGAACCATAGGTAAATTGTCATCGCCGTCTGGGATGAAGTCTTCGAAGTTGGCGGGCCGAACGGCTCACAATCGTAGGCGACGTTATCACCATCACCGATGTCGTAAAGGTCCCGAGGCTTTAAGTGAACCACCATATTCCAATTCTTGTGCCTCTCATCGGTGAAATAATAAACCCGATGGGCCTCTCGAGGCAAGAATATACGGCTCGTCATCTTCGATCGACCACCGTGAATAGGCAGGAGAAATTCATAGATGTGATGCCTAAGTCGTCAGTCGTGAGTCCCCTGGACGTCGTGGTATTCGCCCACAAACACTTGAACAACGTCACGGTGAAAAGGCCTGTGTAACTTATCCTGACCACATCAAGCAGCTTTCCATAATACGGGACGTCACCGAACCGCATGTTTCCGTCACTACTGCTCGCATAACTCCTCGTCCCAAACGTGCCATATACACCAGAGTTTTGGGTCAGCAATCCTTGATCCCGTGCCACGGTGCAAAACTTAAAACCATTGACATTGTATGCCGTAAATCTTAGGGCCTGGTCAAGCGGGCCTAGCGCGAGAAATCAAGACATGTCGGTGTGCTTGAAACTTCTCAAGTGCCGTGAGTTTGAATTTCTCACTCCCGCCAACCGGTTTACCAACACGAGGGATTAACAACTCTGTTGCCTCCGGCCGGCTCAGACAATCGTCTACACGAGGCGGTCGGTTGAATGACGTCTCAATGTCATCGAAGTACCGGAACAAAAATACAAGACCTCATCCCCGATATAACCTTCGCTATTGAACCTTCGAGCCACGCCTTATTCCTCACGTAAGATTTCGGTTTCCCAAGAAACCTATAAAGTTTAGAAGAAAAATTTCGATGCATCAATGGTTAAACGTGCGACTAGGGAGTAATGCTAAAGTAATTATTTTTAAACCAGTACCTCTCAATAGGATACATCCATCGGTACTGAACTGGGCCAGCAAGCTTTGTCTCGTGAACAAGGTGTACTGTCAGGTGAACCATGACCGTGAAAAATGACGGAGGAAAGATCATCTCCAAATGACACAGCGTAAGAATGATTTTCCCCGCACTGGTCGAGCTCCTCCACTATCAAAACCTTGGAACACACTTAGAAAGAAAGTACAAAGCTTGACCAAAACGAGACACATCGAGAGGCCGTATTTTCATGGCCGCGGAGTAAGCTGTTGCATAAGCACATGTGAGTCATGACTCTTCAGCCCTGTAACCTTTTGAGCCCGCAAGTCAATACATCGTGATATGTTGCTTGAATACCCGTCAGGAAATTTTATTTTCTTCAAGGTAGCGAGAAAGATTTCCTTATTCGGTTTTGTCAGGGTGAATCTTGCCGGTTGAAATCTGTCATGCTCATCTGGCCACGCGTCTCCACGAACGCCCATCTCCCGTAGATCTTTCTGGCTGCGCATGATCTTTGGACTTGCCTCGGTTCGTTGAGAATCGTGTACAACACATTGTCGCACACATTCTTTTCAATGTGCATGACATCCAGATCGTGTCGAGCAAATTATCTTTCCAATACGGAAGAGCGAAGAAGACACTTACCTTTCGCCATTCTTTGGGCGTAGAACCGAAGCCTTGCCGGTCTTTGTCCGGCCCTTGCCGGATCGTCTTTTCCCATACTCAACATCAACATCCCGAAGTTGCTCTATGATGTCTTCGCCGATAAATTTCGAGGAGGTCCTCTTTTTCCCGTTGCCCATTAAAGCGATTGCGTTGCAACCTAAACTTTGTGCATCCCATCGAGAAACCTCCGATGACCCATGAAGCACCACTTACGACTGTAGGAAAGGCGCACTGAGTCAGAGTCAAAATTAAGGACGATCGCTCTCATCCATGAGGCTAAAAAATTCCCGAGCTGCATCTTTCTCCCGAAGAAAACAGGTTCGACCCCGCACTTCGGTGTGAAGTTGTCGTCCCGAACACCAAAAGCATCAGAACGACTTCATTAACCCGGATAATCTTGATGTACTTGATTTCCTACTTGTGAGGTTCGAGGAAGATGAAGCCCATATCCCATACCACGTTGCTCACCATGAACCTCCCAGAATGTATATGCTTCTGGGAAAGGCTTTACAAGAAGATGTTCCAAAGCACAATCTCGTGTTTGCCACTTCTTAAACTTGCATCGCAAACAAGGACACACGATCTTGCCATTAATGCTAGCGTGAGAGAAGGCGAAATCTAAGAAAGTGTTCAATTCCGCTAAATTTACAGGAGAACTACGCGGCATCTTGATCCATGACTTATCCATATGTAACAAACAAATCTTCGATAGAACATAAATATGGATACAATGTTTAATTACATTCAAAGCAGAACTTGACATCTTTTAAATGCATGGGATGTTTAGTAGCGGTTACAAAACCGCTACAACAACCGTTGCACATATCCGAGACACATTTGTCGCGGTTGAAACACCGCGACAAATTTGAATCCATAATCCCGCCAGAGTTCTGTAGCGGTTCTATAACCGCGACAACAACCGCTACAAAATTCAATTTGTAGCGGTTCTGGGTGGAAACCGCGACAAATCTTGGCGCCATTTCATCCATTTCAAAATCCAATTCTGTTGCGGTTACTTTCCACAGAACCGCTACAAAATGATGACCGTTGACATTTGTAGCGGTCTGAGAACCGTGACAAATATTGGCGCCCTTCAAAATTCAATTTTGTTGCGGTTTATCCATATGAACCGCTACAAAATTTAGTTAAATTAATTAATTTTAGAAAATATTTTTCACTATGTTATATTTTATTTGACTATAAGTGCCATTAAAAACATAATATAAATGAGTTATAAGTTTTGAAACAATGTACCAAATAGAACGACGACAAATATTTAACTAAATCATAGGTTAAACAAACCAAATATTTAAACCAAAGTAAACAAATATACAAATGTACAAAATGAAGTGTTCAAGATAAAAACTAAATATTAGGAGCATGATCATCAAGTCCCGTCCGAGGGGTTTGTCTCGTGGGGTGGTGGTGCACGACCGTGAGTCGACAACGTCGTCGTCATCAGCGAAGACGTGGGGGATTCATCAAAGATGAACGGAGGGGAGGCTCGGGAGATGGAAACCGTTCGTCGTAACGCTTTGTCGTGGCCCCAAGAATGCAGTCCGAGCTTCTCCATATGACGATCGTACTAACGGGCGACGCCCTCTCGCTTGCGCTTTTCTTGGCCTCCTTGTCGGCCCTCCGTGCGGCCTCATTTGCGGCAACCCGCGCAGCAACCTTCTCAAAGAATTGCATCAACCGCCTCCGATGGTGGCCTTCTCGAGCTGGGAGGGTCCGGTCGCAGAGGAGGAGCCCCGCCTCGGGTACACCATGCTAGGGTCGGCGCCAAGGCCCATGCCCCTAACGCGGCCGGATGCTCGAATGGGCCCACGCAGCCTTTCAATGGGGCCGTAGGATTCACTGCACCCGTGACTCGGGTCCGCGACGCTCGTAGCTCTGCTCGCTCCTCTCAATCCGGGTTTGACCCACAGAGTTCATGAACCATTAATAAAATAAAGGACGATCAATTTAAATATACAACATTCATTATATAAATAATGTTTTTTAACTTACTATTATCTCCTCTACTGCCTCAGAGGTCGGCGTCCCATCACGGTGTCTATGGATGCGTGTCCACAACTTCCCATAGTCCGTCCTGTGTGTTCTCCTCCCGAGCCTTCATGTCTGCCGAAAGAATTAAAACAATATAAACTTTGTTATTTCAAAAACAAAACAATCATCATGTTAAATAATCCATCTCACCGTAGGTCACAACAAACGCCTTGGTCCCCGCCGTGTGATGGACTCTCTTGTGCCCGCTTCTTGTGTTCCTCTCGCGACAAAGCCCGCAAGGAGGAAAAAAAATTTAAACCCTAAACTCAATTTAAATTATCAATTAAGTGAAACTATTAGTTAATTTAAACCATATGTAAACTATAAATTAATTTAAATTACATTTAAAAAAATTAATTTAATCTATATGTAACCTTCAAATTAACTAATGTTTACACAAAATTAAACTATAATTAATTAAAAAAGGTACCTGCCCGTCAGCACCCCTCCTATATTGGACGAAACTCGCCCAGAACTATTAACATGTAAAATTTAATTAAACAATATTGACTACCTGCGTAACTCCGTAAACGCCTTGTCCTTTGTTTCCGTTGTCACATGCTTCCAATCCTTGAAAAAATCGGAACCATGCCCAATTGCCGCCAAATTCGACAGAATCGGTTCATCACGTGACCACCAGCCGATCGCCTGGTCTGTGTCCTCGTTCCACGGGACTACGACCCGACACCTGGCCATCACCCACCCGTCCGAGTGAGAGCGAAACATCCACGTCCTCCTGCTGATGTTCCCAAGTCTATCTGCAATATTACAAAAAATTGAATTAAACGTATCGAATTTAAATTAATTTCTCCCAAAAACTAATTGCATATACCTTCGACATCCACTATAAATCCGGTGGAACGCGAAGACGCCGGTCGGGGGTTCCCGTGGTCCCGCTGGTTTTCCTGGTCGATGAACTGCTCCACATCCGCTATGGGGATGTCAAGATGGATGTCCTCATTCTCGTCTAAGTCGTCCAGCGACAAACTTGCTTCTCGATCTCCTCCTACGTTCTGTAGGGTCTCCGTGTTTGGAATTTCTTCATCGGCGAAGAGCTCGGCAAACTCGTCCACCCCCTGAGATGGCGGAGGTATATGTCGGGCCCCACGCCCTCTCGTCCGGCTCCCTCTACTACTACTACTACCGCCCCTTAAACCCCTTTTCTCGGGAGACAAATGCTTTTCCCTTTCCCTTATCTTGTCCGAAACCATGATGTTGAAAGATAGAACTTTAAAAGTAAAAGTTTTTAAGGTAGGGTGAAAGGTAAAATGGTTGAAAACTCAAAACCGTTAGAAGTTGTGACGGTGAAAAGGAGGAAGAACTGTTTATAAACCGCTACATTTTGTAGCGGTTCCCATAAAAACCGCTACAAATGTAAAAAATTTGTAACGGTTATGTCGTAACCGCCGCATAAACCGCTACAAATATGCCTCGTTCTTCGTGATGTTTTGTAGCGGTTACCTGACCGCTACAAAAAAACTGACCCTTGAAATTCTGTAGTGATTTCCTAGTAACCGCTACAAAATGTCCACATATTGTCGCAGTTATTCTCAATAACCGCTACAAAATGATTTTTTTTTTCAAAAAAAATTCCAAACTAATTAATTTGATTCATAAACTTTATGAATCAAACTAATTAGTTTGGTACAAATATTTAAAAACCAAACCTTCAATTCATTTAATTTTTTTCTTTAATTTTTCTAAAAGTGTCCACAATAATAAATTACACATAATGAAGTAACCAAAAATAGTCCAACATATCCGTGGGGATTCGGACTCAATATAGCCGCCGATCTCCCACGAAAAACTGGCTGAGTCATTTTCATCAGAGATATTTTCGTGAGACAAAGGTGGCTATAATGGAACCCAATCTCCGGTCGTATGTTGGACTGTTCTCAAAAGAGTAGAAGTATTCACGCCAAAGAAATGAGCAAACCTTGACTTGTGACTGAACGAATTGCCTCGCAAGGATGAGAGAGGCAAATATCCGCAGCTCTTATCACCCGAGATAGGAGATCAGAGCTACTGATATATGCATTTCTTCGACGACCAAGCGAGATAGTTCATTCAGTTACAAGTCGAAGATTTAGTAATTCCTTTAATTGTTATAATTGATGTACGGAGCCTAAACCCTTATTTATATCGTGAATATTTGTAGCGGTTTTCCTAGAAACCGCTACAAAAGTGTAGCTTTTGACGCGGTCAAGGTCACTCTTCCTGGTGACCGTGACAAAATTGTGACGTTTCGTTTATTTGTAGCGGTTCTTGTGATGTAACCACTATAAAACCACCGCAACAAAGTTGGCGCCACTTTTGTAGCGGTTATACTCAAATAATCGCTACAAAATTGCCGCGACAAACATTCCCTCCATTGCGCGCCAAGGTGGCGCCAAATTTGTTGCGGTTTTCATTGAGTCAACCGCGACAAATATAGCCGAAGTCATGTTGTCATGGCTTCCGTTACTATTTAGTGGCGGTTTAGGGATAAAACCGTTACAAATTGGTATTTTGTAACGGTTATTCTTAACCGAGACTAATAAACCGCGACAAAATATGGTTTTTGTAGTGTGGTGCCTCTTAAAACACTCTACATCTTCAATTAAAAAGTTATAACTATTTCCTAAATTCATGAATAATGTTCATTCATAAACATCATAAATTCCTTAATTTATGAGGGCATGACTTTTCAAAACACACATATTCATTTTAAAACATCTAATATTGAAGGAAATCTTTCTTTGATGCACCACTTACACAATATTTAAAACAATAAATTAACACGTGTAATGTGTAATGTTATATTCACATTTTATTTTAAAGAAAAAAATTCTAAAAGAACTTTTATTTATGTGATAGTAGTTTTTTTTTTAATTTTTCCATAAAAAAAATAATAGATTATTGAAATACACAAATGTTTTTATGTAACATCTCAATTTCAAAACGATATATATTTTTTCATCAAAACATCATTTCAAATAATCGAGTAGAGCATCGGGCGATTGAGTAACTGATATGTATATATAAAATTCCGTAAGTCTGGCCAATTTACAGAAGCGGTACAAAATCGTGTGGTTCAAAAGTAGATAACAACATCAAAGGAAGGCTTCGGACGGAACAACAAAAGAAGTCTTCGGCCCTTATAGGAACTTCTACGCGGGTTGCTTGTCTCTCTCCTCGGTCCTCGGTCCTCCCAGAATTTGACGCTATGTTAAGGGTGAGATCCAGCGCACCGGATCTCGGTAACAGTTAACCTCATGTTTATGTATACACATACTGGCTGTGACAGACATCCACAACATCATCGGCCATACCATCGCTCTATCACAACCCATGCATATGTGGCCCCCAACATCTGAAACCATTGCCCCTGACATACGGACATATTGCCCCCGGCATACGAGACATATCCTCTAACCACTATATGCATTCAAACGATTACAACATCTATACAACACATACCACATACATGCATACCCTAAACATCGAGTTAGTGTTACGATACGCGAAGCATTACCTTCGTTGACGAAATCGGTACTTTGACGGAAAACGGTACAACGGTTAGTGAGAGCCTTCTCGTTCTTCGATGTTGCTGTCAGAGAAGGAAAATGGCCGATGGTGAAGGAAAAGGAAGAAGATGCTGGTGATGATTGTTGGCGACATATGGCAGTGGTGGTTCAATGGTGATGAGCGACATCTTGCTCTGCTTTTCTGCGAGCATCTTCAGCAATTTTTTGCTCCTGCTCTAGCTGCATTAGGACCTGTCGCATGCATAGTTGATTTTTCTTCATTTATTCTCATCAATCTTTTCCTTGTCTGTCTATCTAACCTTGTGGTATGGGACAGTATAAATGGAACAGATCAAGAATTTCTTACGATTGTCTAATTCACTTGGAACATAATTTGCATGTGATTAATTGAAGTGGCTTGTAGAAAATTTGGCTTCCACAACAAATGTTCAGAACTGAGAACCATATAGAGATAAAAAGGTCATTGGTCATATGGCCTAAATAGTACCCCTTTCAGGTACACTATGTATGGTTACTACAACTCAGTCTCATAAACTTAATAGATGGCTATGAGAGACTCTGTATGCGAAATGTCGAAGCAGAACGTTCAATATACTGTGTTTCTCATTTCTATATTGATGTAGCCGGCTTATAATTATAAAGTAGGATGTGCAATGAGCAGGCTATAATATATAGTTGTTCAGTACAATCTAAGGAGAGAGTGCACGATTAAGCGATGAACTTAGAGGGCACGATGAACCACCACTGCCATCCGTACATCCATATCCATCGTCTTTGTCACTGATCACTGCTGAACCACCACCGCCATCCGTGCCAACAATCATCACCACCAGCTTCTTCCTTTTCCTTCACTGTCAGCCATTTTCCTTCTCTGACAACAATGTCAAAGAACAAGAAGGCTAAAGAAGAGGGTGACTAGGTTGGACTGAAAAAAAAAAGAAGATGAAACGGTGTCGTGTATGAGGTTGCTGCAGAGTTGTTTTCTGCAGTAAATGCAGATATATTAATCCCATACTCCACCCAATGCATGCCCGACCTGCCCTCTCCAAAGTCAAGAGAAATGTGATAATTTTGGTGTCAACTTGCACAATCTAGAAGGTTTTATACGGATAAAGTCCGTCGGTGTTCGAATCGCGTAATCTTAAAATTCTGGATTCACAACTTTGAAGATATTCTCTTTCTCATTATAAGTATCTAAGTAAACTTAATTTTGATCCTATACGGGGTTTCAACGGTCATCTGAAGTTCCTCGGCGTGCACGGTTACGGAATTGAATTAGGAATTATCAACTTACGGACAAAAATTCAGCGATTCCAAATATGTCCGGATAATCATAAACTCATCTCCGGATGTTGAGTTAGAATTTATTTCCTTCAATCCTAAAATGTGACTATCGCATTTTCCCTATTTCGTCTTATTAGGAAAATGCTCTAAAGCCGGAATCAATTTAGGAAAAGTCTAGCGAAGATAAAAATTCAGCGATCAATATTTTACCTTGACTTTGGAAAACCTATTCACAGGTTCTCTAGATAGGATCCGTTTCCTATTTATTTTTTACTATTCACTATAATTAATTATATAATAAAATAATACAAATTATAACTAAATATCTAGATTTTATTTCTTCATTCTCATCCTCATTTCTTTGGTCCAATTCGGCTGGCCCCTTTTTATTATTAATAAATATTTATTTTTTAATTAATTAATTATTCAATTAATTAATTATTTCAATTTTCCTAAAAATTTCACAAAATTCTCTTATTGGTCTATTCTTGCATTTAGGCTCAAAAATACCTAAACTCATCTATTTTCCTTCATATTTTCCAATTAATTAGAAAATATATTTATGCTAATTTTTAGCCATTATCCCTAATTATAGGGTTTTACATAATTATCTTCAAATTTTCATTTGTTTATGCTTAAGTAATTAGCCAATAATTACTTAATTAATCCCTTACTAATCTTTGATAATTTTCTCAATTATAATTACTCCTCACCTCATAACTTTCGCACTGACATTAGAATTCTATGTCCTATGCATTTTTAATAACATTTACGGGGGCATCTTGGTCATTATAATACTTTTTCATTTCCTTCTTATAATTTTTCCAAGGTGATATTTTATTAAATTACTAAAATTAGAGACAATATACTCTCTAATTTTAATAATTATTTTGCCTCCTAGGATTTTTCATAATATTTTCTAGGCCACTTATACCCACGGGAGCATTTTTGTAATTTTGGCACTTAATTCCCTTTAATTCCAATAGTATTTTCCTTTAGAAAATATAATCTACTAATTTATGATATTTACCCTAAGTCAAATTTTAGGGTATTACATTTGAACATTGAAATACACAAATGTTAAAACAATGTAAATGAAATGAAGAAGTGGGGTGCACATAAGGTGCTTTTCCCTTGTGTGCCCCTTACATACCCAAAAAAAATTCTGAATGCAGGAATGTAAATTAATTAATTTGAGATATTAGGTGCAAATTTTTTTTAGAAAGCAGCATATAATATATATCTAAATATATATATATATAAAATACCTAATCCCTCTAATTAGAGGGATGGGCATGTAAAGGGCACATAAGGGAAAAACACCTTATGTGCACCCTGAAGAAGTGTATCAAAAAATGAAAGGAAGAAATTTTTTATGAAATTTTATAAGTTAAAATTAATGATTTTTATACTTAAAGACGGATGCCTATAACATAGCAGATCAAATTAAAAGGGTTGACTTTAAACAAAATAAACTACAATAATCGAGATAATTGGGGAAAAGTCCTATTGGTAAAATAAAATAGACATGGAGTGCAGTCTAATTCAGGCCTTTTCCACGAATACAATTTTTAGTGAAAACTTTTACCCAATTTTTCTCTTGGTAATAACGTGTAGATTAATTTTTTCTTTAATTTGAAAAAAATAGAAAAAAAATTTTATTGACAGAAATGACCTAATTATACTATAATTTAAATTTTTCTTATTAACAAACTTTTCAACGGGTCCCGTTTTCAATCTTCCCAATTTTACGAGTTGGCTTCTCTCTCTGCTGTCAAACTCCCTCCATTGCTATCCTTTGCCATAAAATGGTGTCGTTTTATGCTAAAAAATAAAATAAAATAAAAGTTGGTGCTTTTTTTTTAAAAAATAAATATTTTAGGAGATACTTCAGGTACTTGAATAGTATTAAAAAAATACTTTATGATCTTAAAAAATTATTGTAGGATCTTGAAAAATATTTCGAATAATGGTAGTACCAAAATGATCTTGGCCCGATCTTAAAAAATCTTGTGATCTTAAAAATATATTTAAGGATCTTGAAAAAATATTTTGAAGTATATTTTTAGTATCGATCGATCTGTGAAATATTTTCAAAATCATAAAATAATTTTTAAGATCATGAAATATGTTTTACTACAGGTCGGTATCATGAAGTATGTTTTTAGTACCATTCAATTAGAAATATCTTTTTACTATTAGTTAGTATCCATAAATATTGTTTAAGATCCTAAAATAATTTTTAAGATTATGAAGTATTTTTTCGGTACCATTGATTATCTTAAACTATCTTTTTAGTACACATCAATACCCTAAAATATTTTTTTTTTAAAAAAACACCAACTTCAGTTTTTTTCCCATAAAATGACGCCCATTTCCGTCTGCTTGGGAATCGGCTTTCGTCCAATTCTATTATTATCATTGCCATCAGTTGCGTTGTAGCGTCGTCGTTTTGCCACAAAGCTGAACCTATACCCTTTTAAAAAAAAATTAGGGTACACTAAAAGGTACTTCATGATAACGGTGCGGAAAAATACTTCATGTCTTGAAAAATTATTTTAGGATCTTGAAAAATATCACGAACTATATTTTTAGCACCAATCGATACCCTAAAATATCGGTTCGTATCATTCGGTACCTTGAAATATTTTTGAAGATCTTAAAATAATTTTTTAAAGATCGTGAAACATTTTCGGTATCACAGTATTTTTCGATCTAGTCATTACCCAAAATATTTTTCAATGTCTTAAAATAATTTTTTAAGATCATAAAATATTTGTTTTAGTATCGATCAGTACTCTAAAATATCTTTTAGTACTAACCATACACTTTAGGATAATTTTTCAAGATCGTAAAGTATTTTTTGATCTTGTTCGATGTCATGAAATCTTTTTAGTCTTAGTCGATCTCCTAAATTTTTTTTTTTTTAAAAAAGGCATAGGTTCAGCTTTTGTGGCAAAACGACCACGCTCCAACGCAGCGGATGGCAGCGGATAATAATAGAATTGGACGAAGCCGGTTCCTTCTCGGACCTTAAGCACTTTCTGGACAAGCCCAGAGGAAGAGAGTTCCTTTGTGACAGTGGGTTCGAAAGAGACGAAGACAGAGGGAACCAACTTGGCTTCAGTGTGAAATAGCTTTGTCATTAAAGAAAACTCGTTTTCAAGAGAGTGAGAAGCAAGGATAGTGAGAGGAAGGTTTAAGAAAGATGAGTATATGGAACTACGTGGTTACGGCTCACAAGCCCACAGCCGTCTTTCACTCATGCGTCGGCAATTTTACCAGTCCCCAAGACCTCAATCTCATTATTGCGTAAAGCCCATTTCTACCCATTGCTCATTATGTCTGCTAGGGCTCTCAATTTCATTTTCATTTTCGTATTATTTTTCCTTTTTGGATTCTGTTGTCTGCACAGTTTCGTGAATTTTCATTCTTATGCATCGTTTTGAACTACTGTTAGAGTGAGACGTAGGTTTTCTGTATGTTTATTATTTGCGTTTGGAATCTTGCGAGCAGCTGATGCCAAGTATGCGATTTTTGTTTGTAAGACTTGTTAGTGTGTGTTTTCTATGGATTCGATGTTTAGTTTTTCAAGTTTATCTGGAGTAAATGGATATAATTCATGTAGGGGTGTTAATATTTTAATATAATGTTGCCCTTTGATCCTGTTTGAGTTTGTGATAAGCATTGTCCCTTCGACTCCAACCCTCTCCCTGAATAGTGTGAAGATGAAAGAACAGACTGGATTTTCTCGCTTCCTTTTTATTGACAGTTTACGCACAGTTCCTTTATTTCTTAGAACTCATGATTTGTAAAATTTATTAAAATAAAATAAGACTGATGTGGCTTTGATATACATCTGGTGATACATAGATACATATCCAAGTTAAATGATTTAGAATGTTGGCAGACTTTAACTGAAAATTCTGTCATGAAATTGTATCTGGTTGTTCTCATCTAATTTTCTGTTTAATATTCTACCAGGAAATGCACGCGGATTGAGATTCATTTGCTTACTCCTCAGGGCTTGCAGGTATATTTTGTATATTCTTTTTCCCAGTTTTATTCTCTTCGAGTTGGATGGTATTCTCAAATTCAGGGGAGCTTTTATATAGTTTATCACAAAAAATGATGTTTTAAATTTACAGAAGTCACATAACATTAGTGGTTTTGACTTTTCAATAGTCATGGACTATAGGAATCAAAATTTTCTTCAATAATCGAATATGGAATACTCATATCTGGCACTCATTTTTAAGATTTGTGAAAAGACTAAAGCACTTTAATATTTGGTGGTGCATATGATTCTGGTTTAATGTATGGAGGTGTTAATTTGCATTCATATTTCTAGTAAAATTTGATATGTATGGAGGTGTTAATGTATCACTAAAAATAATTGCATTAGCACTTGTGTCATGTTTCAACTTTCTGATTTCCTCCCCCTACTTTTTTTTAAATTTTCTGTTCCGCAGAGGTATGATGTTAATCTAACGATAGGGTGTAAGATACCCCTCCTTTCTAATTGTAATTTCTTCTTTCATCAATGAATAGAATGAAATGAACTAGTGTGCTTGAACATGAGATTAAAGGATTTCTTTTCTGTTTTTTAATACATTGGGAGGATTTGAACCTTTGACCTCTATCCACACTGCACCTCAACTTCACCCCCTGAGCTAGTCTCAGCTGGCTCTAAGGCATACTTGATCATTCATGTTATCATGCTATCAGAACAGTGGATTTAAAGCACACATAATGAATTTGAAAATAACAAATGACACTGATCCTTCTAAATGACTTGGTAAAGGTTGTGATGCAATGACATGCACACATGTGGGGGTGTGCTTGCACACTCATAATCTTGCTTTTTTCGTAGAAGAGAATTGAATTTGGCTTGTCTGATGTTTTTGTTGTCCATTTTATTAAGTCATTCTTAATTGTTATTTTAAGAAAAAATAAATATAACCACATTCCCCTTGGGTCTTGTCTTTAAAAAGGTCAATACATGTACATTTTATTTAATTCTTTTTATTGGTTTTGTTCTGAATACTATTTGTGGAACCTTTTTAATCCCTGTTCTTGGATATTTTTCCTTTTCTTGGATGAATATGTTATGGCATGATATAAATGTATGTTTTATATTTGCAGCCTATGTTGGATGTTCCAATCTATGGAAGAATTGCAACAGTTGAACTTTTCCGCCCTCATGTGAGAGACAAATCATCTTATTCCTTGATTTTCTATCTTCAATTTTGTATTTTTTTATTGTCAATTTTTTTTTTAAATTCTCTGTACCTGGTCTTTGGCAGGGTGAAGCACAAGATTTTCTTTTTATTGCAACTGAGAGATACAAATTCTGTGTTCTCCAATGGGATCCTGAGACATCTGAGCTCTTCACTAGGTAATGCATTAGAAAATAGCAATTCTTTCTTTCAGAGTGAGTTATTTAAGGTTGTAAAAGTAACTTCTTCAATCTTAGTGGTGATTGATGTAGAAGGTTCGTTAAGAAGAATGTTTATTAATTTTTCATATATGCCAAAGTTTCACCGATTGTTACTGCCATGGGGCAGAGTTAAGTATTAAATTTGGGATTCCACTGATTATTTACTAATTTTGGAATGAAGATTACCATGTAGAAGCTTAACAAGTTTGGAAAAATTTGTCATGGGGCAGAGTTAAGTATTTAATTTAGGATTCCACTGATTATTTACTAAGTTTGGAATAAAGATTACCATGTAGAAGCGTAACAATTTTGGAAAAAGAGGATAATAAGCTATACTCCTTAGATCAATTTCAAAGAAGGTTCAGATTCAGGCATAAGTATGATTAGAAATTCTAATTTCTTTGAATATCCATTATGGTGTCTTTCTTAAAGTAAATGATGCATTGAACCTCAGAGAGAGGCCAAAATAATGATAATTTCCTATGCATTGCAAGAGCTTTTGAAATTTCAACTGGTTCAGCAAGTGGAACCTTTCGTCTTGTCTGAAGAATGGGCGGGATAATTGATAGAGATATTGTTCCCTATAATTTTAGCTTTTGTGTTGAAATGATTCTACCCTATATTAACCATAATTATGTGCTGGTTTTGTGTCTTAAATCCTTATTTATTCCTTTGTATATCTCATGCAGTAATCAGGAAAAGAACATGATTCAGCAATTCTATTTATTTTCTTACATCTTTCTCACCTTCAATGTGGAATCATATTCAGTTTAAACTCTTAATAAATAGTAATTTTAGGACTCTGAAGACATATCTTGTTTCTTATCTGCTAACTTAATTTGTTAATGTCATCAGGGCAATGGGTGATGTTTCAGATCGTATAGGACGTCCTTCTGATAATGGTCAGGTGTGTATATTCACTTCTATCTACTTATTTTTGCTGGGGTTATTTATTGTTTATGTGCAGTTCTATGCCTAAAAGATGCTTGAACAGTTTTATTGAAGGCTGAATGGTGAAAGTTTTGCGAATTGCAATTAACTTTTGTTTTGATTCTCCTCCTGCAGATTGGCATTATAGATCCTGATTGCAGACTGATTGGACTTCATTTGTATGATGGATTGTTTAAAGTATGTCACATTTACATTGACCATTACATAAAAGTACTAGTGTAATATTGTGTCCCATTGATGTTTGCATTCGTTGTCATTTTTTGAAGTATTGGAATGATTCGTTGTTGATTGTCCTACCAGGTTATCCCTTTTGACGATGAGGACAGCTCAAGGAAGCATTCAATATTGATAAAATATTTTGGATGTCAAAATTTATGGTGACCTTTATTATTTATTAGAGTCTAGACCTAATCTTGGGTAAAAATTTCTTGGCCTCAAATCACTTCTATCATTTCATTACGTTCCATTCTATTATGCGGATCAAATGGCCTCTAAATTTCTTTATAGCCTTTCATTTCCTCCCTAGTTCCTTAACTTGGATCACTTCCTTTACGGAACACCTATCACTGGCATATAAAGCCACGGACTAAGAGGCTTGATCATCGACACTTTGGCTGCAGCTTGCAAAAGCTTAATTGCCCATTCATAGTTTCAAGTATTTCATCTCATTTGATTGGTGGGCAAGTATGAATTATGTTCTTATGGTGATGAGGAATCACATTTTAATGTGGGATTAGGGATTTTATTCCCCATGTATTGAAGCATTCATTCCTCTGTCTAACTAGTCGGCTAGAGATATACTCATCGGCATGTTTGTTTTCCCCCAAATGGGCTATCTTTATTGGGAGTCATTTTTTAAAAAGTGTAAAATGATTGCATTTCAAATTCTTCCCCTCTCTTGGGTGACCATGTATCAAGGAGACTTTACTCTACTTGGTTCCTCTATGTCTATAAATGTTCTTTGTTTGTACATTATTGTAGACTTTTAGGGTTATGATAATTGAGTCCGATGATTATTCTCATTGCTTCATGTGAAATATATAAGATACATGGAGGGCAATCATTTGTATGTGATTGAGGACTCTTAGGGAATTCAAAAATTGAAAACTAATCTAACTAACTGCAAGATTCTAGGATCTGATCTTGACTTATTCTAATAATACTTATTTACAAAAATAATATATTTACCACACTCCCCCTCAAGTTGGATCATAGATACTCATCATGTCCAACTTGCATACAAAACCTTCAAATATGTCCTCGGGTAGACCTTTTGTGAGTATATCATAAGTTTGTAATTTTGTAGGTATGTAGGAGAGACAAATAATTCCATCTTCAACCTTTTCCCACGATAAAGTGGCGATCAACATCAACATGCTTAGTTCTCTTGTGTTGTCTTGGATTCAAAGCCATGCTTAAGGCGCCTTATTATCACAGTAAAGTTTTAATGGAGATTCTATCTTGGTGTAGGTCTCGTCAGTGACCCTTTTTATCCATATTCCTTCCTTGAGTCCGTCGAGATAGTGATCTTAGTTACGATTACGCACTACTTGTGGATACCACTCGTTGCTTGTGACTCGCCACGTTACTAGATTTCCCAGCAAAGCGTGCAATAGCACGAAGTAGACTGCTTGTTCTCTTGGTCTCACCCCCAATCTGCATCGGTGTATATCTCAATAGTCCTCGATTAGTTTTTCAAGAAGAGACCTCGGCCGGAGTTCCTTTGAGGTATTTCAGGATTTTATATGCTGCATTCAAGTGTTTCTGCCTTGGCGAGTGCATATGTTGACTTGCAGTACTTACTACAAAGGCGATGTCGGCCGTGTGTGAGAGAGATAGATAAGCTTCCCAACCAATCTCTGGTAGCGTCCTATGTCTGCTGGTTTTCTTCCTCTTCTTGTTTCTCTTTTACGCACCTCTTGTTCGTTTGTTGGTTGTTCTACTTTTTCTTCTTCTTTTTGACACTAATGGGAGTCTTGCTCGGCTTACACCCAAGCATGCCGGTTTCCTTTAGTAGATCAAGGACATACTTCCTTTGTGAAACGTGAATTCCTTCTTTTGACCTAGCCACTTCCATTCCTAGGAAGTATTTCAAGTTACCAAGGTCTTTGACTTCAAACTCCTTGTTTAGCGCCAGTTTGATTCTGCTCATTTCTTGAGGATTTGTTCCTGTAAGTATTATGTCATCCACATATACTATTAGGATAGTAATCGTACCTTCACGGTTCATAGTGAACATAGTGTGATCGAGAGAGGCATTGGTTATATCCTTGACCTTTAGAACTTGTGAGAATCTGTCAAACCAAGCTCTAGGAGGCTGCTTCAATCCGTAAATGGATTTGTTCGGCTTGCATACACATTTGCCGTGACCATTCTCAAAACCGAGTGGAAGTGTCATATATACTTCTTCTTTTAGGTCCCATTTAGGAAGGCGTTTTGATGTCTAGGCATTGTAAAGGCGGTCGAGATTAACAACAATGGAAATAAGGATTCTGACTGTGTTTAGTTTTGCTACAGGGGCAAAAGTTTCATTGTAGTCCAAACCATAGGTTTGTGTAAAACCCTTGGCAACTAATCTGGCTTTGTACTTGTTCAAGGTACCATCGACATTGTACTTGGGGGTAAATACCCACTTACACCCTACGCCTTTTACCTTGGGGTAAGTTAGTGACATTCCAAGTTTGATTTTTCTCAAGAGCATTCATCTCATCCAATCGCATCTTTCCATTCGGGAATTTCAAGTGCCTCATGTACACTAGTGGGAATCGAACTGATCAAGATTAGTGACAAAATTACAGTATTTACGTGAGAGATTACCATATGACATGTAGTCTTGAATAGGATGTTGAGTACGAGACGTGGCTTCTTTCTCAATGCAATAGGCATGTTTAGGTCCTTGTTGGCGTCAGGATTCTATCGGTTGGGAGAGTGGCTGAGCCTCAGGCATAACAGACTCTACTACCTTTTTGCTCCTCCTAGAGTAAACCTTGTCATATTGTTTGGCACCTTTGTCTCCCCCTGTTTGTGATGGCATTGTGAGTGAGGGTATGACCACAGGATAGGAAGGTGGTATAGGTTCGGGTATAGTGGTGAGAGTCACTCCAATTCTCCCCGACTCGAAGGTTGTGGATAGAAAGGTATGGCTTGACAAATGTGACATCTCGGTGACAAATATTCGTTGGGATTTAGGGTCATAACAACGGTAACCTTTTTGGAAATTGGAATAGCCAAGAAAGATGCAAGGGATGGACCTAGGGTCAAATTTGGAAGGGGATGGTGAATGTGGACATATACGGTACATCCAAAGACACGGAGAGGAAGAGAGTGATCAATGTGTGAAATCACATGAGTCTCACGGAGTTTATGAAGAGGGGACATATGGGAAAGGACACGAGTAGGTAGTCTATTGATAAGGTGAGTGGCGTAAGGATTGCATCTCCCCGAAATACTTGGGAACATTGCGGTGTACATAAGGGCACGTGCAATGTCAAGAAGATGGCGATTTTACGTTCGGCAATGCCATTTCTTTGAGGGTGTTAGGACAACTACTTTTATGAATGATGCCGTGAGACTTTAGAAAACGACTGAAGGTATGATTGAAATATTCGGTGCCATTATCAGAGTGTAAGACTTGAATGGTAGAATTAAATTGGGTTTGAACATAGTGGAAGAATTCAATAAAGATATTGAACACATCAGATTTTTCTTTTAAGAGGTACACCCAACACATGCGAGAGTGATCGTCTATGAAAGTGACAAAATATTTCGAACATGTCCGGTTAGGTATTCTAGAGGGACCCCATACATCACTGTGGATGATGGAGAAGGGACGAGTAGAGTGATAGGAGGTGGGAGGGAAGGTAGTACGATGATGCTTTGCTAGTTCACATGTTTCACAATGGAAATTAACATCTTTATTGAATGAAAATTGAGGAAACAATTTTTGTAAATACTGAAAACTAGGATGACCCATCCTTCTATGCCATAACATCAAATTATTGTCTAAACTAGGGGAGACATAGGTCTTTATTTGTGATGACAAGGCACTTGCAGAGGAATCATCAAGGTAGTAAAGGCCGTCATGCTCCTTAGTTTGTGCCAATCGTCTTCCCAGGAGAGATCTGAAATATACAATGAGTGGCAAAAAGTGAGCAAAACAGTTTGTATTTTTTGTCAATTTGCTGATTGAAAGGAGATTGTATGCCAAATGAGGAACATGAAGAACAGAATTAAGTTTGAAGTCTCTGGTAAGAGTTACGGTACCGATACCGACAATAGGGGCACTAGAATTATTGGTGTGTGAATTCGATTATTACCACCAAAGGAGAATAGGAGGTAAATACTCTTGATTCGAGGTCATATGATCAGAAGCGCCGGTGTCTACTATCCATTTTGGCGAGAGAGGATGATGATATAAGAGTAAGATGATCATTACCTTGTTTGGCGATAGTGGCAACGAGATCCTTGAGAGGACTGTAAATTTTTCAGCAAGTTGAGAATTTGACTCATACATTACGTATTGAGGGAAGGAGGCACGGATTACAAGTAGTATCTGTCTCACTGACTGTGTGATGAGCAGAAGGTGATCGTGGTTTGCGAGGTGTCCAATCAGATGGCTTACCGTGGAGTTTCCAGCATTTGTCTTTGGTATGACCAATCTTCTTGCAATGATCACACGTTGGACGAGATTTAGTAGAGCCAGAACCAGAAGAGGGAATGTGCTTACTGATTAAACCGGACGCTTCTGGTCCTGAAGAGATGGTCTTGAGGAGCATAGTTTGTCTTCGGGACTCTTCACGACGAATCTCAGAATATACTTCCAGGAGAGGAGGAAGAGACGAATTACTTAATATCCTTGCTCGAGCATCGTCAAATTCGAGTTTAAGCCGGCGAGAAAAATCGGGATCCGATCAATGTTGACATTCGAAGGTGGCGAGTAGCATCGGTGGGAGAATCCCATTCATTTTCGGCCATTTGATCTTCTTCTTGCCGAGAGCGTACAGCTCAAACCAGAATTCAGCAATGCACCTAGAGCCCTGAGATGACTTCCAGATGCGACGACGGAGATTAAATAGTTGAGATAAATCCTTGGCATCGACGTAAGAGTCGCGAACAGCATTCCAAATATCCTTGGCAGTAGGAAGATACATGAAGCTTCGTTTAATCTGTGGAGACATGGCATTGATAAGCCAAGAGCAGACAAGAGAATTATCAGTGTCCCATTGAACCCAGGCTGGGGAGGTTTGATCCAACGGTGGCTTGATCTCTCCAGTTAAAAACTTCCGTTTGCCCCGTCCACCGATAGCTAGCAAAACAGCCCGTGCCCAGTCATGATAATTGTGAAGAGTCAGTTTCTCCGACACCAATTGGTTGGATATCAATTGGTTATCGGAAGGGTGGAGAGGAGTTGTATTATCGCTGGTCTTGGGGAGCGGTGTTGTATCATTTAATGGTGTTGTATCATTGGATGATGCCATTGGTAAAAAAAAAGATGCAGGTTGATCCTTCTTTCTTTACAAAGGCACCACACTTAATTCACTTCAATTTCCCAAAAAATAATTCACGTCACTAGCTGGGTGAATGAACAGTAATGGGCCCAAAAAAAATCCACGTCCAAATCAGCAAAAAAGGAGACAGTACCGAACAGATAGCTCCCACGAGAAGTCCAAACCAGATTCGAACAGTAACAGGAGCCTGAATGTGGAAGGCCGAGACGGTTACAACGAACCTGAGATGGATGGGTGTCGAATGAGGTTCTGTAATTGATACCGTACTGAGAGTCGGAAGCGGAGAGGGACGACGACAGATGAGGCCGACGCCGTGAACCACAGATGATGACGGGCGGATTTGAGTTGCAGCAGATGAGTGTTGAGTCCAAGGATGACGACGGACCTGAGTTGGAGGGGCCGACGCCGCGAGTTGCAGCGGATGAGTGTCGAACGAGTTGCTGTAATCGGAGTTGCAGCGGAGTGTCGAACGAGTTGCTGTAATAGATACGCAAATCGATACGTAATGAGAGTCGGAATTTTTTTTTTTGGGAGGGAGCCGTCACAGTGGGTGGCGACTATTGCGGAGGCTGTGAGATCGCTACAGTGGGTAACGTCTTGTGACAGGGGTTGAAGGCTGTGAGGACGTTACAGTGGGTAATTCCTCAGGATCGGACTCGAGGCAGAGGCTGTGGAGGATGCTAGGGTGAGGCTCTGATACCATGTAGACTTTTAGGGTTATGATAATTGAGTCCGATGATTATTCTCATTGCTTCATGTGAAATATATAAGATACATGGAGGGCAATCTGTTGTAACAGATTGAGGACTCTTAGGGAATTCAAAAATTGAAAACTAATCTAACTAACTGCAAGATTCTAGGATCTGATCTTGACTTATTCTAATAATACTTATTTACAAAAATAATATATTTACCACAAACTCAAGTTTACGCTTATTTTCAGCCTCGAGGAGCTCCAGGTTTTGGATATCAAATTTCTGTACGGCTGTCCAAAACCTACGATTGTGGTTCTTTATCAGGTTTGGACTCAACTATTTTGGGCATATAATTCCTTTGTGTTCTTTGTTCAACTGTTTTTGTTGTTCTTTACGTTTACTTTATTTTGGTTTTTGTTGGGGAAATCAAAAGTCTAGCTATTGTGTTCCAAGTGATTCACAATTTTGCTACAATGGAGACTTTCCTACTTTTGTTCTTGCAGATTATATTCTTATCATATGGTTGTGGTCGTTATATGAATGTTGTTATGCATTGAAGGTGGAATATCACCTAGAGGGGGGTGAATAGGTGATTATAAAAATCTTTTCGCTATTCGCTCAAGAACACTAAAAACGAGAGATAGAGAGAACAATGAACACAAGAGATTATCTTGGTTCTGTCCAACTCCTTGACCTACGTCCGGTCCCAAACACTTTGAGATTTTCACTAACTCTTAATCACAGATACAATTACACACTTCGTACTCGAGATGATCCTTTCACACTAGGACTCACCCCCGTTACAAGTTGTTCCAAGTCTCAAACACTTCGTACTCGAGATGATCCTTTCACACTAGGACTCACCCCCCTTACAAGCTGTTCCAAAACCTTGAGTTTTGATAGATAAACAATAAATCAAATAAGTGTTTTAACTCCTCACGAGTAGATAAATAATAAACACTGAAGTACAGAATATGTCCGAAGATATTAAATGAAGTGAATGAAACAGTAAATTGTAATAGTATCGAATTGATTGCACAGAGTTTTGGTAGTTCGGTAGTTGGTGAATTCAAAGTTTCTGGTATTTATGTTGGTTGGCATTTATGACTGTGTAGAAACTTGAAGATTAACCGTTGTGATTCTTCAAAATAGCCGTTAGACAGTTGAAGCTTGATAGTCTCCTTCGTCATTAATGAAGCCGGAATAATTGTGCCGTCTTCAACATTCTTTCATTCCTTTTGTTTTTGACCGTTGAGGCACAGAAGGCAGTTTTAGGATACTAGAAATGTCTTTCAATCGCTCGAGGTATGTTTGCTGATATTGTCTCGAATAGGTAAGTGCATTAAATGCTGTTTGACACACAAATCCTTAGTGCGATAATCTATATCAAAATCATCTGAAACTCATTAACAAACTGATTAAACATAGTTAGAAATAATAATGAGTGATGATATAAAGTAGGTAAATCAATCTTAGAGATTTAAAGAATTCGGACACAGTGATTTACAATCAGAGATGGATTGGCTCGAGTTTAAATAATTCTGGCTCGAGTCTATGTTTGAAGAGATGATTTGGAAAATTGATAGATGAAGCATTGACTTGAGTTTGACAAGGTCTGCTCGAGTTTAGGTCCAAACTCGAGTCACCGAAATCAGACTCAAGTGCATCTTCATTTGAATATATGTCTTGAAGACGACTCGATAGATTCAAACTTGAGTCTCACAAAGTTGGCTCGAGTTTACGTCTAAACTCGAATCATAGAAGTCTCGCTCAAGTCAAGAACTCTCTTTATCGAGTGACTTTTCCAAAATGTTTTGAAAAACTTCTCCTAACTCGAGTCATTAAGTGATGGCTTGAGTTAACGAGATTATTTGAATATAACGGTCAAATCTTGGACTCGAGTCACTGGTCTTAAACTCGAGTCCACCAACTCTGTATTTTGAAAGGATTCTAAGTTCGCAAAGATTTAACTAGAGTCACCAAGCGTTGGCTCGAGTTCTCATCAAAACTCGAGTCAGATACGTGTGGCTCGAGTCTAGAAGATTTCTTGGCTTAAGTTACACGAGGCTTGGCTCGAGTTTGACAAGTCAAACTCGAGTCAATCTGATAGCAAATGTGACAGACTAATATGATCCAAGTTTGTACAAGTTGAAAGCATTTTGGCTTGGATCATAAATCTCGGTTTGTTTACAATGACTAGTTATCATCAAAACACATAGAGAACTAACATGCATTTGCCCCTTTCACAGTATAGTTTTATTAGAAAGTTGAAATATATTTGTGAGAGGAAAAAGTTTCACATGTGCTGCGTCCTCCATTAGTGCTAGATGAGGTCTTCATTTCATGAATTATTATTTTAATCATTGTTGATACTTGTGTGGTTGTTTTAGAACAAGTTGAAAGAGTGAAGGGGATCTGTGGCACTTCTTATATTTGTGTTGCTGTATCCACACACATGTACACACATATTTGCTGGGATTTGATGTTGTATATTCAAGTTTGTTTGGTTGGATGTGTGTGTGTGTGTATGTATGTATGTATTCTTCTTTCCTATTTTTTTTTATAAATCCTACACTTAATTTTGCATAATTTGTGTCAATCTGCTACAATAACTTGTGTTTTACAGTAACATGTAATCTTTTATGGCTTTGATGTAACGTATTCAAAATTACAGGATAACAAAGATGCACGTCATGTGAAAACATACGAGGTTGCGCTGAAGGATAAAGATTTTGTGGAGGGCCCGTGGTCCCAAAACAACCTTGATAATGGGGCTGAAATATTGATACCAGTTCCTCCACCTCTTTGTGGTGTCCTTATTATTGGGGAAGAAACCATAGTATACTGTAGTGCAAATGCTTTCAAAGCTATTCCAATCAAACAAGTATGTTATTGACTTTGTTATTTCCCTTATTATCTCTGACAGTGGATTTCACGTCTTGGAATTTATATCTGAATGATGCATGTTTTTAGACTTTTGTTAATCACTCTACATGATGTACATTACAGTCAAATACCAGAGCCTATGGGAGAATTGATCCTGATGGTTCACGATATTTACTTGGTGATATTACTGGTTTGCTTAGTCTGCTTGTAATTACGCATGAAAGAGAGAAGTATGTGATGGTTCATTCTCCTTTTTCTGTATTGGGTTATCAAATTTATCTTTTTGACTTTAGTATGAATGCTAATTAGAGCAAGGATCTGGTAATATCTTAACATCTTGATCTTATGTTTTCTCATGTTCACTTATGTAGGGTGACCGGTCTCAAAATTGAGACACTGGGAGAAACTTCCATTCCCTCTACTATATCATATCTTGATAATGCATTTGTATATATTGGATCAAGTGTTGGAGATTCACAGGTATGGAATCCTAAAGATGAACTTTGAATGTTGTGACTTCGTATATTGATATACACAGAAATTTGAGTTCACCAAGAAATTGACTTGTATCTTTAGTTCCTCATATGTTCATTTATAGTTATAAAACAGAGCACAGATCTATTGATCATGCTCAGCATGTTTCAACAAAATTCAATTTTTGTCGAGTTCCTTATTACATAAATTTGCTGCTTGTTCTCTTGTAAGAATATTTGATTTGTTAATCTAATTTTATGGAACTTTCTCCCGTGCATAGTGACAATTCACTTTAGTATGCTTCATTTTTTGTGGAACACTCGTTTATATGAAGAAAACTGGGTTGTATGAAGTAGATTTTGTTATATATGGATTGCTTTATTCAATCTTTCTCTTTGATTGGTTCACTATGCTTTAATGATTGAGTGTTACAGCAAGTCCATGTCTTCTTTCTTTAACATTTGGAAACATGGTTCACTAACAATGTGACTTGTTAAATACAGCTGATAAAGCTAAATCTACAGCCTGATGCAAGAGGTTCTTATGTGGAAGTTTTGGAAAGGTATGTGAATTTGGGGCCAATTGTTGACCTCTGTGTGGTAGACCTAGAAAGGCAAGGGCAAGGGCAGGTTGTAACCTGCTCTGGAGCTTTCAAGGATGGTTCTCTTCGTATTGTTCGGAATGGAATAGGAATAAATGAACAGGTGAGTTCTAGCTTGACTTTCTGTTTCCCTTTTTTTTTCTAAAAGTGCCAATAGAAATGAATATTTTTTATCAATGAAAGAAAAAAGGTCGTTTAAAAAAAAATTTGATTTCAAAATACTAATTTCTCATTCATTTATGTGATGTAGGCATCTGTAGAACTTCAAGGCATCAAGGGAATGTGGTCATTAAGATCTTCAACTGATGACCCTTTTGACACCTTCCTGGTTGTAAGTTTTATTAGTGAGACAAGAATTCTAGCTATGAATCTTGAAGATGAGCTGGAAGAAACTGAAATAGAAGGCTTCAATTCTCAAGTACAAACGTTATTTTGCCATGATGCTATTCACAACCAACTTGTTCAGGTAGGTCCTTTTTATTTTTTATTAATAGTTGTCTTTTAGTCTCATGTGCCTAATTGAGTTTTAATATTTGTTAAATGAATACGGAGGGCGAGAGCATTAATCATTGTAATTTTGAGAAGTGCAAAAGCTCTAATCTTTTATTCGCTGAACTCGTGTACGTGTATATAAAAGGAAAAAAGGGAGAATAAATGTAATCAAATTGAATCTTTTGTTTTTTTGCCAACCAAACTCAATCTAATCATATATCCTATATTCCTCCTAGAATCATAATATAATAATCCTAAGGTTATGATAAATCTGAGCATTAATAACAGTGATAATGACAACTAGGTAAATGGGTTAACTTATAGGATTGGGCCTTAAGTGTGGCGGTAGGCCCATTCTCCAGCAATCATGAATGAGAATGGAAATTTATCAGATATTTAGATAAATGATTTTGATAATATGGAGAAATGGTGAAACTTGATTGACACATCTCAACGTTTTCTTGCTGTGTTCTCCTACTTCCCTAATAATGGAGATCTCTTGTTTTGGCTGAATAGGTCACCTCAAGCACTGTAAGGCTTGTTAGTTCCACGACTAGAGAGCTTCGGCATGAATGGCATGCTCCATCAGGCTTTTCGGTTAATGTGGCCATTGCAAATGCCACCCAGGTATGATTTTGCTGCTTTATGGACCCCTAAGGGTTTTTGATTATAAGTGACATTTTGCATGGTGTTCTTTTTTCTAGTGCCTAATTAATGTTGCATTGTAAAAATGGGGCAGAATGTCCCTGCTTCTAGCGGATGTATGCTTTCTAGTATCAAACACACATGTTCAAGTAAATTTGCAAGAAAGTAGTTCTCGTCTCATAAATTCAAATTTTTTTACATGCTTTAATAGATGGCGATTGTATCCGTGATGAGGTAAAATGCCTAAAATGCTTTACTAAATCAATTGAAATTAAAACATTAGAACAGTCTCTCGTTATTCATTTTATGCAGTCTGATGAGAAGAACAAAAAACTATGGTAGTCAAGATTATTGATAATTGTATTTGCTGGTTTGCATATATATTATCTGTGTATCCTATTAGTGTAATTTTAGTTTGGAAATGGATGCACATTTGCTTGGAATAGGGCTTTCGGTGAGTTTGTGGAATGGTGGCTGTGTTTTCTTGTAAAATTTTTTGATTTGTTAAAATGTGTTTGGAAGGTGAAAGGACCCTATTCAAAGGCAAGACCTACACTAGGGCACTTAGGAAGACAGATAGCACTAACAAAGGAGCATGAGGCTTTTTAAGGTTGCAGGTTTGACCTTCCATTTTGAAGTAAGACTAGGTTATTTAGCTGTTTATTAGGGTGGCTTTTTGGGTACTTTGAAAGTACTTTTTGACCTATAATATTCGTTGAGAGTTTTGGGGGAGGTATGTGAGTTTTGTAGGAGAGGAAACAGACTTCGACGAGGGGTTTTGTGACGGTCTTGGCTGAGGGAGTTTATCAACTCTTATCAGATTATTGTATTCTGCATATTCATAGCTGGTGTGATAAATTAATCCAACAGTTCAGGCTTTATTTTGGGGTGATCCTATCAATTGGTATCAAAGCTTCAGAATCCTCGGAGCATGGCGGACGAAATTAGGGACTTACGAGAGTCTGTGGCTAGTCTAACAAGGAAGGTGGACGAACTTTTAGGGCTGTATAAGCAAGTTACAGATCTGAAAGATGACATGAACTTGATGGAGGTACTTTTGCGTATGGACCAAGGTTCAAGCAAGACGAGGAAGGGTAAGAAAGACACCGAGGACACCCATTTAGACACGAGACGAAAGCAACGATGAAACAGACAAGAGAGCGACCAAATACGAAAAATTGAATTACCTGTCTTCGATGGAGATGATCTGATAGGATGGTTTTGCTGAGTAGAAAGATATTTCCACATCAACCACGTGCCGGAATAAGAGAAACTTGAAGCTGCTGTTGTATGCCTTGAGAACCGAGCTCTCCATTGGTACCAGTGGAAGGAAGGGTGCGGCATGTTGAAAAGCTGGCCGGAGTTCAAACTCAAATTGAATTACCTGTCTTCGATGGAGATGATCTGATAGGATGGTTTTGCTGAGTAGAAAGATATTTCCACATCAACCACGTGCCGGAATAAGAGAAACTTGAAGCTGCTGTTGTATGCCTTGAGAACCGAGCTTTCCATTGGTACCAGTGGAAGGAAGGGCGCGGCATGTTGAAAAGCTGGCCGGAGTTCAAACTCAAACTGCTGGAGTGCTTTCACACTTTCTAGCGAGGGGGCGAATACAAGGAGCTTTTTTCATATAAACAAGAAGGAACAGTGCTTGAGTATGTGGAGGTCTTTGAGCGGCTATCCTTTCCGTTGAGTGAGGCATCGGAGGAATGTCTAATGGGAGCCTTCTTGCATGGCTTGAAGACAGAAATCCAGGTAGAGCTAGAAGTAGTCGAGGCAACAAATTTGGAGGAACTCATCAAAATGGCCATTCGAGTAGACAACAAGAACCGACTCGTCGGTATCGACAAGGCTTGTCGGACCCTAAAGCATCATATACGGGCGGCTACAAGAAATACACGACCCAACCCATTTACTCACGGGTAACCAAGTTCGCCGAAAACACTCGGCCGACACTCACTCGGACTCAATCGACCCAATTCTCTAAACTCGACCGTAAGACGACAGAGACCAAGTCGGGCAGCTCCTCGACCATGATATCCACGTCTCGCAAACCGGGATGGGGACGCGGTTATTGGACTTGGAGATGGCATGCCGGAGAGAGCTTGGCCTGAGCTTTAGCGACCATTATGGACCAGCTCACACCTTCCGAGACAAACATCTATAGGTATACTTGTTGGACATCGACACCGGCATTCTTGAGAAAACTCCGGTGAAGCGGGGATGCACTGATGAGTGTTCGATGGCGAGGAGGATGCCACACACATGGAATTATCGCTCAATTCATTGGTTGGTTTTGAGAATAACCACACCATGAAGATTCGTGGGGAACTTGCAAGGGCCACCATTATCGTCTTAATCGATAGTGGAGCTACACACAATTTCATTGTGGAACACCTATTGAATCACCATAGAGTACGAACAGAGGAGGTGAATGAATATACGATAACAAATGGGAGATGGGTTCACGGTCAAACATGACAAAAGATGCCAAGACGTGGTCTTACGAATACGGGCGCCCGACATCACTCAAACCTTCTATCCTTTACCATTGAGAGGGATTGATGTCTTTGTCTTGGGAATCGATGGTGAGCACCTTGGGTGATGTTAAAGTCAATTGGATAGCTATTGATTCTTTGAGAGCTAAATTGAGGTAGACAGGACTTGCTTAAACTTGAGTTCGCCATTGGCTATGAGGCATGAACGATAAGACGCTATGCTTCTTAGGAAAGAAGTCTTTGAGAGGGATTTCCAAGTAGATAAGACAGTCTTGGCCTATCTCGAACCCAAGCCTCACTACAGTCAATCATCAGGACAGTCAAGAAGAGGGGACAAGGATTTCTTGTGGAGTGCCATAGTATTGAGAAGGACAAGGAACACAACCATAATATAACTCCTGAAATCCGGCAATTACTGGACAATTTCATCTCAAGTATGTCATCCCATTGAGGTTCTTTCTCCTCGGCAAACACGTGACCATGTGATCGAGATTAAACCTGGGGAACAACCACCTAACATCAGGCCATACAGATACCCTCACTCCCAGAAGAAGGAAATTGAAGAATTGATTAGGGATATGTTACAAGCAGGGATCGTTCAGCCGAGTACCAGTCCCTGTTCCAGCCCTATTTTGCTAGTTAAGAAAAAAGATGGTAGCTGGTGATTTTGTGTAGACTACTGGGCATTGCAAAATCACCGTCCCTGTTAAATTTCCAATCCCAACCATTGATGAGTTGCTGGATGAATTAAAGGGAGCGACGGTTTTTTCCAAATTGGACTTAAAATCGGGGTATCACCAGATCAGAGTTAAGGCAGCGTCTTGGCTTTTCGGACTCATGAGGGACACTACGAGTTTCAGGTTATGCCTTTCGGCCTTTTGTGTACCTTGGCCACCTCATTTCAGAACAGGGAGTTCAAGCTGATCCAAAGAAAGTGGAAAGCATGTTAACTTGGCCCCAACCAAAGAACGTGAGATCCTTACGGGGGTTCCTAGGCTTAACCGGGTACTACCGAAGATTCGTCAAGAGTTATTATGGAAGGATTGCCAGCCCTTTGACTGACCTCCTCAAGAAAGAGGCATTCAAGTGGACTACGAAAGCTACCATCGCTTTTGAAGCTCTCAAGACAGCCATGACTACACTACCGGTACTTGCGATGCCAGATTTTCCATTCCTTTCGAACTAGAAACCGACTCTTCGGGACTGGTGTGGGGGCTGTATTGATGCAGCAAGGGTGTCCCATTGCTTACTATAGTCAAAAGCTGTCCAAGAAGGCTCAGCAATGCTCAGTTTACGAAAGGGAATTGATGGCAATTGTGTTCGCGGTCAAGAGGTAGAGATATTACCTATGGGGGCAGAATTTTGTCATAAAAACTGACCAAAAGGCACTGAAATACTTGCTGCAACAGAGGATTTTGGAAGAACACCAGCAGAAATGGGTTTCCAAATTGATGGGTTACAAGTTCGAAATTTTGTATAAACCCGGGAAGGAAAACAAGGCAGCCGATGCCCTCACGACAAGAAGACCCTCTGAAATTAATGGCAATATCTATGTGAAAAACAATGACCTGGATAGGTGAGGTGAGGAACTTCAAAGTGATCCGAAACTTAGGGTCATATTGTAGAAGTTACTCACCAACCATGGCGGAGCTGAAGGGTACAACCTGATCAAGGGGAGTCTACATCACCAAGGCCGACTGGTTTTACCCAAGAAATCAACAAGAATTCCATTGTTGCTGAAAGAGTTCCATAATTCGCCTATCGGAGGACATTCGGGGTATTTGAGGACATATAAAAGACTTGCTAATATTGTGTACTAGGAGGGAATGAAGCAGGAAATCCAGCAATACATCGCTGAGTGTGAAACCAGCGAAATAAACATCAAGCTCTCTCTCCAGCTGGCTTGTTGCAGCCTCTTCCCATTCTGAATGCAGTTTGGGAAGACATCAGCATGGATTTCATCACCGGCTTGCCGAAATCCCAACGATATGACACCATACTAGTCTTCATTGACTGTCTCACTAAGTATGCACATTTCCTAACACTTCATCACCCCTATAGTGCAAAGGATGTGGCAGAACTGTTCATAAAAGAGATCATTAGGCTACATGGATTTCCAAAGACTATTATTTCAGATCGAGACCAGGTATTCATAAGTCAATTTTGGCGTGAATTGTTTAAGCAAGCAGGCACTCAGCTATGCTTAAGCTTGGCCTACCATCTTGAAACCGATTGCCAAACAGAGGTACTTAACAAGGGAGTCGAGACGTATTTGAGATGCTTCACTAGTGACCGACCAAAACAATGAGCTCAATGGTTGCCGTGGGTCGAATATTGGTACAATACTACCTATCAAGGATCAGCTAATATGACTCCTTTCCGGGCTATGTATGGGAGAGATCCGCCAACTTTTCTCTGACTTACCAATGAGCCATCAGCAGTGGAGGCGATGCGACCAAATCAGGTCCAGAAATGCAATTATTGACATGCTTAGGAAAACTTACTCAAGGCCGGGAAGAGATGAAGAGACAAGCCGACAAGCACTAAAGGGACATACACTTTGCAGTTGGGGAGCAAGTTTATGTCAAAATTCAACCATACCGGCTGAGATCACTAGCTAAGAGGGTTAATGAGAAGCTTAGTCCACGATTTTATGGACCCTTCAAGATTGTGGAACGAGTGGGCGCCGTTGCATATTGGGTAGATCTTCCCCCTACGGCCCGTGTTCGCCCAGTGTTCCATATTTCAGTCCTTGAAAAATCTGTGCAAGCAGCAATTGTAACTCCCACCATACCCCGGCCTTGTTGGAACAACTAGAGCTACAAGTTCAACCGAAACCGTTTGCAAGGCAAGGAAGTTGATGAATGGGCAGACAGAGGTTCTCATCCAGTGGAAGGACCTGCCTTCTCATGAAAATTCGTGGGAAGATGCTGATACCATTGCAACACAATTTCCAGAATTTCACCTCGAGGACAAGGTGAAGCTTTTAGGGGAGGGTAATGAAAGGACCCTATTCCAAGGCAAGACCTACACTAGGGGACTTAGGAAGACAAAGATAGCACAAACAAAGGAGCATGAGGCTTTTTAAGGTTGCATGTTTGACCTTCCATTTTGAAGCAAGACTAGGTTATTTAGCTGTTTATTAGGGTGGCTTTTTGGGTACTGTGAAAGTACTTTTTGACCTATAATATCCGTTGAGAGTTTTGGGGGAGGAGTGTGAGTTTTGTAGGAGAGGAAACAGACTTCGACGAGGGTTCTGTGACGGTCTTGGCTGAGGGAGTTTATCAACTCTTATCAGATTATTGTATTCTGCATATTCATAGATGGTGTGATAAATTAATCCAGCAGTTCAGGCTTTATTTTGGGGTGATCCCTATCAGAAGGTAAGTGAAAGCTTTATTGTATTGTTATTTATGCTATTTATTGGTGTATTTTACTTAAGTGAAATGCTCAGTTTTTAGAAGGCAGATTTTTAAATCCTTTGGGTTTTTATGGTTAAGGATTTTGTTTGTGCTGGGAGTGGTGGGGCTGCCGCCACTTTAGGCCCAACTTAATATTTAGCCTAGTTCTCTTGATTTGCCCATTGCCTTTTGATAAGGAACACGCACTTGCACCTATCCTATTTTGTCTTTTGTTCTTATAAGCACCTTGTCTCTTGCTTCTAGCTCCTCCATTGCTTCCTTAGGTACTGTCTTTGTTCTTAGAACTCTCCCCGAAGCCCTAGCTCACTCAAGTTGGTGTGATGCAATGGAAGAGGAGAAGACAGCCCTTGACTTGGCTGGTATTTAGACCTTCGTGGATTTACTTACCTATGGGGGAACAGTCGATTGGGTGTAAGTGGGTGCTGACTGTTAAAACAAAGGCTTATGGTATTCTTGATCATCTCAAAAATAGTAGGTCATAGTTCTGCCAATGTCCCCCAGAATCTGGTATATAAAGGGAATAAAATTAAAGCTAATTTTTAAAAAATAAAGAACCCAAAGTTATCAGTTATGGGCCAATATCTCATAAATCTAATTAATTTCTAGTTGACAGCCTCTAAGGAAATAATATTTTCAATAATTAGTGATTTTTCCAAAAGGGGAAAAAATAAACATTACAGTTAGTGATTCTATAGGAGTTCATTTTGAGATTTCACAGCTTAGTTTGAGGAATGAATATGAATCTTTTCCACTTTCCAGCATGGATGGATGAATATCAAACTGGGTTTTTGGGGAAAGACTTGGTCAGGATGAGTGATTTGATTTGATATGCGGACAATCTCAATAACACCTTATTTGATGATGAATTGGCAATCAATTTTGCTTTATTTCATTCTATTATGATGAACTGGATGTGTCTGCGTATTATTGTTTGTATGTCTCATTTCCCTGCATCTATCTTTTCATTGGCTCATGTGACTGCGGTGATGTCCACATGATAAGTTTGTTGTACTGCTGATTGTTATTAAAGGTTTTACCTGCATGCAGGTTTTGTTGGCCACAGGAGGTGGACATTTAGTATATCTGGAAATTGGAGATGGCATATTGACAGAAGTAAAGCATGCCCAGCTGGATAATGAGATATCTTGCCTTGACATAAATCCCATTGGAGAGAACCCCAATTACAGTCACCTAGCAGTAGTTGGAATGTGGACTGACATAAGTGTCAAAATCTTTTCTCTCCCAGACCTCAACCTCATCACTCAGGAACATTTAGGAGGAGAGATAATACCTCGATCTGTACTTCTTTGCACTTTTGAAGGGGTAGGCTTTCCTTGAGCTTGCTTCTACACTGATTTGTTCCTGCTGCTGTTTTATTATGCACATTTGGAATTTTTGGTCCTGTTCTTTGCAAATTCAGAGGGTAGGCTTGTTTTGAGCTATTTTCTATGCTGTTAAGTTCCTGATAAATTCACATCTTGAGATACCTAGCTACGTTTTTGCACCTTTGAAGGGCTGGTTTTCCTTGAGCTCAATTCTATGCTGTTTATATCCTGCTTTCGATTTAGTTAATTGACATTTTGAGATTGTTTATTTGACTCTACTTCACACGTTTGATGGGGTTGATTCAAGCTAACTTCTATGCTTGTTAATCCTGCTTCTGCTTTAGGTTTGTACATTTTGAGATGTTTAGCTCTATGCTTCTTTGCCTATTTGAAGGGGTAGGCTTGCATTGAGCTAATTTCCGACCAGGTTTTTTTGTTGCTCTGCTTTATTTTTTCACATTCTGAGATGTTATAATTCAGAATGCTGATGTTCAGTGTTCGACTTTCATAATTGACGGATTTTTGAAATTTTTAATCTTTATACAAGTGAGTTACTGTGGGAGATATACTAAACTAGCAGCATTGATGTTTAAATTATAAATGTGTATATATTTTTTATGGGGTGAGGTAGTTGCCCTTCAATTACTGATCTTTGTTTTGTCCCTGAGCATGGAGTGAGTTGGCATTTTACATCTGACAAATCATTGTTTGGGAGAAGGAACGTGCTGTTTTGGTTTCTTTCAATTATAAAAATGAGATAATGGATGGGATGATTATGATAATGAATCAGTCATTAATTGAGTAGAACCTACTTTTAGGGGCCCTGACAATTGATGTGCCTTCTGCCAACCTTCAATTGGTTATGTTACCTACTCCTTTCTGTTGAGTGATATGGCTTGTTTTGAGCGAAGTTTTCCAGCTCTCAATAGTTTCCCTTTGTTAGCTGCTTTTATATCTTCTTTTTGTTCTCTTCAGCTGTTGCAGTTGAGTTTGCATCCATTCCTTTGCATGTGATTGGACTCTCTCTATTTCTCTCTATCTCTAGTGTTGGTTTTGACCGGTTTAATAGTAGTTTCCTAGTTCTGTGTTTTTAATCTTCTCTCTTCATTTCATTGTTCAGATATCTTATTTGCTATGTGCCCTTGGTGATGGCCATCTTATAAACTTTCTGTTGAATACAAGTACTGGTGAGTTGGCAGATAGGAAAAAGGTGTCTCTTGGGACGCAGCCCATCACCTTGCGCACTTTTTCATCCAAGAATGCTACTCATGTTTTTGCTGCATCTGATCGGCCGACTGTGATTTATAGCAGTAACAAAAAGTTACTGTATAGTAATGTAAATCTGAAAGAAGTTAGTCACATGTGCCCTTTCAACTCTGCTGCATTTCCGGACAGGTATTTGGATCCTACATGCATGAAACATGTCCAAAAGCAGATTGCTAATATCGTTCTTCTGTCATTTTCTATTTTATTGCAAAGTTCTTACAAGTTGCGTGTGCTGTGCTTGTGTTCATATTTTGATCAACAGTCTTGCAATTGCAAAAGAGGGTGAACTCACCATTGGCACCATTGATGACATTCAGAAACTTCATATTCGCTCTATCCCATTGGGAGAGCAGGCACGGCGTATTTGCCATCAAGAGCAGTCCAGGACTTTTGGTATTATTTGTTTGAAATACAACCAAACGAGTACTGAAGAATCTGAAATGCACTTTGTGCGCTTGCTGGATGATCAGACTTTCGAATGTGTAT